>CAUYON010089776.1:0-16698 GCA_963573935.1 Arctocebus calabarensis | reverse complement strand
AAAAAATGGCCGGGCGTTGTGGCGGGCACCTGTAGTCCCAGTTACTTGGGAGGCAGAGGCAGGAGACTCGCTTGAGCCCAGGAATTGGAGGTTGCCGTGAGCTATGATGCCACAGCACTCTGTCCAGGGTGACAGCTTGAGGCTCTGTGTCAAAAAAAAAAAAAAAAAAGACTGAACACCCTGTAGAGATAATAGAAAATCACTTAAGGTTTGTGAATCAAAAAGTGAAAATAGCAATCGTGTTCTGGGAAGTTTACTGAAGTAATTGTATTTTAGTATTTTAGTTCTTGTCTGGGGTGACTCTGCCACTAAGGGGACATTTGGAAATTTCTGGAGACTATTCTGGCCATCACAACTGGGGATGAGTGGGGAATGTGCTACTGACCTCTAGTACATGGAGGCCATGGACGCTGCCACGCATCCCTACACTGCACAGGACAGTCCCCACCTCCAAAAACTTACCTGGCCCCAAAGGTCAACAGTATCAAGGTCGAGAAACTTTGTCATATTCTTTTTTTTTTTTTGGTAGAGACAGAGTCTCACTTTATCGCCCTCATTAGAGTGCCGTTACGTCACAGCTCACAGCAACCTCCAGGTCCTGGGCTTAGGCAATTCTCTTGCCTCAGCCTCCAGAGTAGCTAAGACTACAGGCACCCACCACAATGCTGGGCTATTTTTCTGTTTTGCAGTTCGGCCAGGGCCTGGTTCAAACCCATCACATTCGGTATATGGGGCTGGCGCCCTACTCGCTGAGCCACCACAGGTGCCACAACTTTGTCATATTCTAATATGAGTTATTCTCAAGAGAACACAATTTAAGTTGAGTATGTCTGAAAAAAATGTAAACAAGAAAAAGGAGGCTCAGCACCTGTGGCTCAACGGGTTAAGGTGCCAGCCACGTACACCTGAGTTGGCGGGTTCAAATCCAGCCGGGGCCCACCAAACAACGATTGCTGCAAAAACTGGCCGGGTGTTGTGGTGGATGACTGTAGTCCCAGCTACTTGGGAGACGGAGGCAAGAGACTCGCTTGAGCCCAGGAATTGGAGGTTGCTGTGAGCTGTGATGCCATAGCACTCTATCCAGGGTGACAGCTTGAGGCTCTGTCTCAAAAAAAGGAAAAGAAAAAGGAAATATACCAAAAAATAGCGAGAATATTAAAGATTTTACTTTCCCATTTTTCTAAAAAATGTTATAATTACCATGGACTACTTCTTTTTCTTTTTTTCTACCTCCCAGTGTAGAGGTGAGAGGTAGGAGAAAAGCACCTGTCTCAAAAAAAGCCAATCCGTAAGCAGGCCACCAGTAAAAACCACTTGCTTCAGCCTGGGCAGAGCTTATTAAGCGTAGTCATATTCTCTCTTAGTAATTTAACACATAAAGACTAAGACCAAAGGTGTGGGGGTAGAAAGACCAATAGTTAGTAATAGGAAAATAAAACTTATAGCTGATTAGCAACTGCTAGGGCAGTATTGAAAAGGTACATGAATTCCCATCACCAAGACAATCCTACCTGAAGTACCTTGAATATGTGGACCCTTAATTTTCCTAACATTTTGTCCAACTTAATGTAGTCTGAATAAGGATGTGTTCCTTGCATTCATTCAGAGAGAGGGTCTTACTCTGTTACCCAGACCAGAGTGCAATGGTGAGATCAGAGCTCCCTTGAAGCCCCAAATGTTAAGGTCAAGCAATCCTTCCTCCTCAGTCTTCCAAGTAGCTGGGACTATAGGAATGTGCTACCATGACTACCTAATTTCTTTCTTTTTTTTAATATTTTGAATAGCTAGAGTCTTGCTGTGTTATCCAGACTGGTTTCAAACTCTGGCCTCAAGTGATCCTCCTGCCTTGGCCTCCCTAATGGATTACAGGTGTCAAACACTGTGGTCAGCCTCCAGCATTCTCAAAATTCTAATTCAAAACAAGTACCCACTAATGTGGAATTTTAATTTTACAGATACAAGAAATGAGGGGAAAAAAATTTTTCTTGAAAAAAATCATTAAACTTTCCTAACGGCCAATAGCTAATGATGTGCAATCCTAGGTCTTTTCACTCTAAAAATTAAGTTTATGACAAATCTCAAGGGAAGAATTATCAGACACAAAACATTTGGGATTTCCTTTTCTCTAAACTTAAGGTATATTATTTACTATAAATCTAAGCGTAGGAAAGAAAAATAAGAAATCTACTATGACCCTAGTTCACGGTGGTTGAACATCTCCAGAGTCAGCTTAAGGGAATGTAAACTGCATGAGAATAGGAACTTAGCCTGTGCTATTCATTGCTCTATCCTCACTGCTTACCACAGACAGATGCTGAATAAATATTTGCTGAGCCAATGAATTCAATATAGAGAAGGCAGAAGGGGAAATCAGTGGAAAAGAGCAGCTTGGAGTTTAACTATGACGCCCTCAGCAGTAGAAAGTCAGAGCCCCCACTCATGTCTTTTTAAGCTTTCTCTGTCCTTGCTGTTTTGTTTTTTTCTTTTTGAGACAGAGCCTTACTTTGTCACCACAGTAGAGTGCGTGGCGTCACAGCTCACGTAACAACCTCAAACTCTTGGGCTCAAGTGATCCTCTTGCCTCAGCCTCCCAAGTAGCTGGGACTACAAGCACCCACCACAACAGCCAGCTAGTTTTTTAGAGACAGGGTCTTGCTCTTGCTCAGGATGATCTCCAACTCTTGAGCTCTGACAATCCACCCGCCTCAGCCTCCCAGAATGCTAGGATTGTAGGCATGAGCCACCGCTCCTTCCTTTTATTACTATTTTTAACATTACAGCTTTATTGAGATATAGTTTACTTACCATACCATTCGTCCATTTAAAGTATACAGTTCAGTAGCTTTTAGTACAATTCACAAAGTTATGTGTTGATCACAACTTAACCCCAGATGATTTTCATTACTACCAAAAGCAGTCCCATACCCATCAGCAGTCATTTCCCATTTTCCCTTTGTCCCAATCCCTGGCAACTACTAATTTCCTCTCTTTCTGTATGCATTTGCCTATAATGGACATTTCACATTGTAATATTGTGAAATATTTGGATTTCAGACCATCTCTAGACATAGAGCTCCTAAGATCCTTGAAATTTATGGAGTGATTAGGAGTGTCTCATTAGTATGCTAATAAATCACAGGTGCCAGGGGTTCCTAGATAGCTTTAGGACAAGAGCTGGTCACTAGAAAGACCAAGGCACATTTGGAAGGTTGGGGCTTCCTCCAAGCCTCCAGATAAGAGAAAGGGACTAAAAATTAAGATGATCACCAATGGTCAATGATTTAATCAATCATGCCTATGTAATGAATGAAGCTTCCACAAACCCCCAACAGTCTAGGTTCTGAGAGCTTCCAGACAGCTGAACACATGGGGGTGCCTGGAGGTTGGAGTGCCTACAGCATGGAAATTCTGTATCCCTTTCCACATATCATGTCTGGCTGTTCATCTGCATCCTCTGTGATATCCTTTACAACAAACCAGTAAATGTAAGTACAGCCTTTCCCTGAGTTCTGTGAGCTGCTCTAACAAATAAATTGAACCCAAGAAAAGGGTTCATAGGGACCCCTGATTTGCAGCCAGCTGGCAGGAAGCACAGGCCACAGCCTATGATCGCATCTGCATGGGTACATCCTTGCCAGACACCAAGCCCTCAACCTGTGATTTGAATTATCTTCAAGTAGACTGTGTAAGAATTAAATTGAATTAATGGACACTCAATTGGTGTCTGCTACAGAACTGATTGCTTGCTTGGTGTGTGTGTAAAAACCTCACATATCTGATATCAGAAATATTGCGTTGAGTGACTGTAAGAGAGTAGGATGTTTTTTCTTTTGCTGTATCTTCTCACATATAAATGGAATTATTTGTGACTAGCCTCTTTCAGGTAGCATGTCTTCAAGATTCATCCATATTGTTGCATATATCAGTACAGAAGTCCTCCCTTATCTGTAGGAGATGTATTCCAAGACTCCCAACAGACCCCGGAACCCACATACTGAACTCTATACTGTATTATGTTTTTTTCTTACGCATATATATTATAAATTAGGTAGAATAAGAGTTAACAGAAACTAATAATAAAATACAATAATATAACAATATGCTGTAATAAAAGTAATGCACAGCGCCTTAGCTCAGTGGTTAGGGCACTGGCCCCATTCACCAGGGCTGGTGGGTTCAAAGCTGGCCAGTGCCTGTTAAAACATTGAGAACAATAACAAAAAAAAAAGGCCAGGTGTTGTGGTGAGCGCCTATAAACCCAGCTACTTGGGAAGCTGAGACAAGAGAATCTCTTAAACCCAAGAGTTGACATTACTGTGAGCTGTGATGCCCCAGCACTCTACCAAGGGTGACACAGTGAGACCCTCAAAAAAAAAAAATTAAAAATAAAATAAAACTCATGAGAATGTGGTCTTCCTCCTTCTCTCAAAACATATTATACCCGTACTCACCTATTTTCCTAATACAGTTGACAACAGGTAACTGAAACCACAGATGGGGTTGCCACAGTACTTCATTCCTTTTTATGGCAAAACAATACTCTATTGTATAGACATATCACACTCGGCTTATCCATTCATCAATTAATAGACATTTGGTTTGTTTCCTTGTTTTGGGTATTATGGATAATGCAGCTATGAATGTTCATGCACAAATTTTTGTGCAGCTATATGTTTTAAATTCTCCTGCATTTTTATCTAGGAATGGAACCGCTGGGTCACATGGTAACTACTTAACTTTTTCAAGAACTGCTAAGTTGTGGTCCGTGTAGCTGAAAAATTTTACATTTCCTTTAGCCACCTATAATGGTTCTACTTTCTCCACTTCCTCACCAACTCTTGTTATTGTCTTTTTACAGATTGCCATTCTAGTGGTATCTCATTATGGTTAAGACCTACATTTCCTTAGTGACTAATTATGTTGAACATATTTTCATTTGTTTATTGATCTTGATTTCACTAAAGGTAACACAGGTTGAGGTTCTCTTATCTGTCGGACCAGAAATGTCTCAGATTTTTCAGATTTTAGAATATTTGCATTATATTTAGATTTAGCATCCATAATCCAAAATCTGACATGCTCCAATGAATATTTCCCTTCAAAGTCACTGCTGGTACTCAAAAAGTTTCAGATTATGGAGCACTCTGGATTTTTGGATTTGGGGTGCCCAACCTGTATTTAAAGTTGGAAAATGAAAGGGAAAAATTATTTAAGACATCAGGAGGAAAAAATATGAACAAAATACTCTGCTGTAAGATGTTTGATAAAACAACTGATCAGCGATGAACTCAATTACACAGATACACCTGTGAAATAATGAACATTTCCACACAATATTCAAAGGTGAAATAAGGAACCAATCATCTACATCTGTATTAGACAGCGGTTCTTTGTAATTTTATCTTCACTAGGCTTTTTCCTTTTTTCTTATTCTAACAGACTCCTCATTCTTGTAGCAAACTCGTAGTTTAACACTCCTCCTCTCTACAACACAACTTGATAATTTGTACTGGCCAATCACAGAACCATACTACCTTACTCTATCCATGGTGACTAATTAAGGAATAAGCCTGCAATCAAACCTTGTCCAATCAAAGCCCTTCCTAGACTTTCACTAGTACTCATCATAATTAATTCCACCTATAACCCTGGACTTAGCTGGTTATGAGAGCTAGATTCCTCTATTACGCTTAAAGTAATTTGAGCTAGGTTTCTGTTCCTTAAAACATAACTACATACTATAGAAATCAGCTCTTTCAACCTAAAGCTATCAGACCTAACTTTCAATATCAACATTATTGAAAAAAAACTTATATCCTTAAAACCATCATTCTAAGAACAGCCAGAAAAATATTTAGGTTTTATACCTACTAAAGAACTAGGAGTGATGTAACTGTTATTTGAAAATCTTAAAACTAGTACTTTGTTTTTATGCACCAGTAACAGATCAAAGTGGCTAAAGAGGACCAGTGTACAGAAGTGGGGCAGGTAACAAACAGGATAGGGCCATTTGATACAACCAATCAGAGACCACAAGCTGTCTTTCAGGATATAACTACTAAATTAATTTATGTAACACCTCCTTCAGGGAACCACAAAGGCACACCGTAACTAAAGCAAGTACTAAGAGCATATAAAGTTTTCAGTGAAGAACAGAATCTGAGATAGATTATGATTCACTTTTTCTAATATTAGAAAATATGTATCACCAAATTAGGAAACCACTTTATCTTAGGATTCTTTCTTTTTTTTTTTTTTTGAGACAGAGTCTCACTTTGTCGCCCTCAGTAGAGTGCTGTGGCATTACAGCTCACAGCAACCTCCAGGTCTTGGGCTTAGGTGATTCTCTTGCCTCAGCCTCCCGAGTAGCTGGGACTACAGGTACCCATCACAACGCTTGGCTATTTTTTTGTTGCAGTTTGGCCGGGGCTGGATTTGAATCCAGAACCCTCAGTATATGGGGTCGGTGCCCTACCCACTAGGCCACAGGTGCCTGACTTTTCTTCTTGAGACAGAGTCTCACTCTGTTGCCCCTGGTAGGATGTCGTGGCATCATAGATCATAGCAACCTCAAACTCTTGGTCTTAAGCGATTCTCTTGCCTCAACCTCTCGTGTAGCTGGGACAACAGGTGCCCATCACAATCTATTTTTATTTTAGAGATGAGGTCTTACTCTGGCTCAGGCGGATATCGAACTTGCCAGCTCAGGCAATCCACCCACCGCGGCCTCCCCATAGTGCTAGGATTATAGACGTTAGCCACCATGCACAGCCCTAGGATTCTGACTTTTCTTAGTAAAAATGTAATAAAATTCCAGGTTTGCCAAAAATACATTTAAAATATAATTATATTAAGTTTAATATAAATTAAATTTAGGGTACAAATGTCAGGTGACCAAATTTTGTTTCAATAGTAACAGAAAAAAAGTTTTTAGCAAAAACAAACAAACAAAAAAAAACAAAAAAATAAAAAGTTTTTAGTATTTTTTTTTTGAGACAGAGCCTCAAGCTGTCACCCTGGATAGAGTGCTGTGGCATCACAACTCACAGCAACCTCCAATTCCTGGGTTCAAGCGAGTCGCCTGCCTCTGCCTCCTAAGTAGCTGGGACTACAGGTGCCCGCCACAAAGCCCGGCCATTTTTTGGTTGCAGCTGTCATTATTGTTTGGCAGGCCCAGGCTGGATTCGAACCCGCCAGCTCAGGTGTACATGGCTGGTGCCTTAGCCCATTGAGCCACAGGCGCTGAGCCAGTTTTTAACATTTTAATAATCAAGCTAATGTGTTATTACCAGCAAATGTCAAAGAACTTAGATTATTTTCATTATTGGTACTAAGAAGTGTGAATTAGAGCTGCTTTCTGGTCAAATTTACAGTTTTGTGGGAAAACAGTTACAAAACCTACTTACAACACTGGATTAGATAAATGTAGTCAGAAACTAGTAAGGCTGTGGTAACTGGGTTGAAGTATGTGGGAAAAAGGAAGCTTTCAACTGACTCTTTATAAGGGGGATAGAAAGCCTCCACCAATCTGTGTGATGTGATTTGGATTATGGCACACAGTGGTATAAAAGGAATTGCAAGCAAAATGTTACTCTGGCATGGACCACAAGGGTTTACTTGGATATAATGTTATGAGGTAAGTTGGTTGAAATAGTTAAGAGCCTCCATTCACTCTGATCCTAGGCACTATTAAGCGTTTTAATGGCTTAGAAAGATTTAAGTTAACTTCCATGATTATTAAATGGAGGAATCAGAACTCAAACCTAGATCAAAGTGACTACTGGCTCATGTTCTTTTAACCCCTATTCTATAAAGCCTTTTAAGAGCCTGTATTAATTAAAAGTGCCAGTAATCTGTAACAGATGCTATGATAATAAATTAAGACAGTGGTTCTCAAAGTTTGGTTCACAGGCCCCTGTGTGGCTCCTGAGACCCTTATAGAGAGTCAATAGGAAAACTATTTTCCTAATACTATAAATAATACTTTTTTATTATATTAACATGTGAATTAATACCATAGGATTAAGATTACTGCAATTTACCAAAAATTAAGGCAATGGTATCAAGCTGTAAATAGTAATCATTGTATTTCACAGCTAAAGAACAAAAGGCCGGTTCATTTAAGAATATCCTTTTTTTAAAAAAAAAGTATTTCTTTATTTAAGACTATCCTTAATGAAACAGTAAAAACTGATTGATTTTATTAGATATAAGCCTTTACTTTCCAGTTGTGTTATAAAATGGGGATTACACATAAACCAATTCTATTCTATCCCAACTCTACAACAGAATGACTATCTCCTGGAAAAAGTACTTGTGCAATTTAGCTGAGAATTGAACTAGCCACTTTTTTTCATGGAATACCACTTTTATTTTAAAAAACGACTGACAGACAAATTATGGTTATTTAGACTCCGTGTCTGGCACATGTTTTCACAAAAATGAGCAAAGTGGGCCTATGGCTTCAAGGAAAACAATTTACAGCATTTATTGCTAATGATAAAATTTGAGCCTTCAAGTGAAAATTAGAATTTTAGAAAACTTGTATCCACCACTGTAAGCTTGCTAGAGTCTCAACACTTAAGACTTTTTTCCTGAACAATGTGGTAACGTTAATTGTGAATTATTTTTCATTGTCTAATAAAATGTGTCAGTGTTTGGAAGATCTGGGTAACACAGTGACATAAAGTTTTCCGAGATATGACATTACAAAATCAGGCACGGATAAGAGATACATTTGAAGTGCAAGACAGAAAAAGACAGAACAAGGGATTTTAATGTAACAGTGTAAGAAAAGTTCACTGATTTTTCCAAAAGCAAACTATGTAATCAAATGTATGAAACACCCCCCCCCCCCATAATACACATATACTGAAATAAATTAAAAAAAAAAAAGAAAGAAAGAAAGAAAAAGAAAAGACTGCTCGGTGCCCTTAGCACAGTGGTTATGGCACGAGCCACATAAACTGAGGCCGACGGGTTCGAACCTGGCCTGGGTCAGCTAAACAATAACAACTGCAACAAAAAACAGCCAGACATTAAAACAAACAAACAAAAAAACAGCCGGACATTATGGCAGGTGCCTGTAGGTCCCAGCTACTTGGGAGGCTGAGGCAAGAGAATCGTTTAAGCCCAGGAGTTGGGCTGTGGCACTCTACCGAGGGCGATATAATGAGACACTGTCTTAAAAAAATAAAAATAGGGCGGCGCCTGTGGCTCATCAAGTAGGGCGCCGGCCCCATATGCCCAGGGTGGCAGGTTCAAACCCAGCCTCGGCGAACTGCAAAACAGAAAAATAGCCGGGCGTTGTGGCGGGCACCTGTAGTCCCAGCTACTTGGGAGGCTGAGGCAAGAGAATCACCTAAGCCCAGGAGTTGGAGGTTGCTGTGAGCTGTGTGACTGCTGTGAGCTGTGTGACGTCACGGCACTCTACCGAGGGCAATCTACCAAAAAAAAAAAAAAAAAAATGTATATTTTTTTGGGGTTTGCAAAATGAATTTTATTTTTCATTAAAATTTTTATATTTGTGTAAAATGCCTTTATTTTTATATGAAAAATATTTTTTAAATGCTTACTTTTAACTTCTGAAGTGGTAAACCCCAAAACAAAAAGTTGTCTGAGAGTCTTTAATGTTTAACATTGCAAATAGGTCTTCAGCTCCAAACCCTTGATAGAGTGGTGGGTTCAAACCCGGCCCCCAGCCAAACTGCAAAAAAATAGCTGGGCTTTGTGCATGCGCCTGTAGTCCCAACTACTAGGGAGGCTGAGGCAAGAGAATCACCTGAGCCCAAGAGCTGCAGGTTGCTGTGAGCTGCAACTAAATGACACTCTACTGAGGGTGACAAAGTGAGACTCTGTCTCTAAAAAATAAATAAATAAATACATAAATAAATCACAACTAAGGGCATTGCAAATGCATATAATACTGTCATTACTTTGAAGATGCCCATATAAAGATCGTTCTCATATTAACTACAGAAACAGTGAGTCTCTCCCATCCTGTCTTTCAACAAACCTAAATGGAAAGCACAGAAAATGGATTGTTTTCTGTAGTGTTCAAAGTCCACACATGATATACAATTTCCAAAAATTTCTACTTATAAAATTGAGAGAATTAAGAATTCAGTTAAAAGCATATATACTAGGTCCTCAAAAAGTTCCCTCCAATTAAACTCCTCTCCTCTGTTCCAAAACTAAACCAGGGAGTACCAGAATCAGCAATCAAAGTTAAATTTGATGGCATGATCTCATTTCATTATTACAGGCCTCAAGCAGAAGACTGCTACTCCAGAAAACATTTTAAAATAGTTTAAGGACTATCAGGTATTAGGAGTTAATCTTTAAAAACTATTATGCATTTTTCAAAAGTAGTTTCATTTCTTTTACATCTGTATCACTCCTACAATTCTTCACATCTTGTATACTTATTTGACATACTAGTGACTATGAAAAAAAGCAAGGCTATCTCGGTATTTCTAAAAAAATTATAAATGAAGCAATTCTGAAATTTGTTACCTTGCAAACCAGGAAAAGCTGGCAGGAAGCACAAAAATGACAATTTAATTCCTAACTGTATTTCTATTAGATATATTATATTGTCACATGCTTAAACTATTATATGAAAAATCAGACAGTAGTTATTTTAAGTACAGTAAATATGTTCCAAGATTTGTGATGCGAGAGATCAGTCTCTAATAGTTAACAAGACTTAATAGCTTAACAAAGCTTTTCTTTCTGCACATTTTAACATATTACCAAGGCTATTTCAAAACAACACAACAGCTGATCAACTTATTAAACTCCTGCCAACCACAACTTTTTTAAAAAAGTTCAAGCTGGGCGGCGCCTATGGCTCATCGAGTAGGGCGCCAGCCTCATATACCGAAGGTGGCGGGTTCAAACCCGGCCTGGACCGAACTGCAAAAGCAAAAAAATAGCCGGGCGCTGTGGCGGGCGCCTGTAGTCCCAGCTACTCCAGAGGCTGAGGCATGAGAATCGCCTAAGCCCTGGAGTTGGAGGTTGCTGTGAGCTGTAAGACGCCAAGGCACTCAACAAAGGGCGATAAAGTGAGACTCTCTCTCTACAAAAAAAAAAAAAAAAAGTTCAAGCTGACTGCCCATTATATTTTTGGTGAACAATCTCAAGTTTCTAATTATGAAGCATTTTAACATTCTTTCATATTTAGGGTAAGATTTTTTTTCTCGAAATTATGTTTTTATAAGATACAATTATTTTTCTAACATACTTTCACTCTATTTGACCCTGGATATTCTCAGAATTTCCACAAAAACCATGTAGGTTTATTACAAAGTCTATAAGAGAATTCCCATCTACTTTAAAAACAAATTAAATGAGTGTAATTTGCTTTACCCTGGCAAAGTTTTTTTTTTTGGTAGAGACAGAGTTTCACTTTATCGCCCTTGGTAGAGTGCCGTGGTGTCACAGAGCTCACAGCAACCTCCAACTCCTGGGTTTGGATGATTCTCTTGCCTCAGCGTCCCCAGTAGCTGGGACTACAGGCGCCCGCCACAACGCATGGCTATTTTTTTGTTTTGCAGTTCAGCCGAGGCTGGGTTTGAACCTGCCACCTTTGGTATACGGGGCCGGCGCCCTACTCGCTGAGCCACAGGCATCGCCCAGTCCTGGCAAATTTTTTATTTGAAGTTTGGTTACCATCTATTTCCTCTCTTGCTTGTGTACCCTCTATTTGGTTACTGTTCTCAACTAATACTGGAAATCCTCTACCACACCACAAGTCAAGCCATGGTGTATATCATCAACAGTTCCTGAAAATTATTTCAAATGGACATTCACATATGCCTTATTTGATGCTTTTTGTCTTTCCAAAAAGTTAACATGACCATATTTTGGAGAAGCCAGATTGGTAGACTAAAAGTTAGGAACAAATATCAAATTGAAAGCTAAGAGTAAGTTTCAACTCTAAAACTTAAAAATTTTAACTTCAAAAGGGTCATTAACTCCTTGTGCCCAAACTGCTCTTCAATGAGCAACTACGTATCTCTGTATTAAAACCTTCCAATAGAACTTAAATTATACATTCAGATAAGGAAAAAAGAGTCAACTGCAAATATGGGAGGAAGAGACTTCAATTACACTGGATCCTATTAAATCCCCACCATCCCCCTAAACAGAAAAGCTGAAGGTGATAAAATGCTCAGAGCACTGCCAGGCATCTTCCTAACATTAACCTATTAATCTTTACAACACTCAGGAAGCAGATGTCAAGTACCTCTGGTTTTACTAATGAAAGAACCATAAGACTAAGTGATTTCCCCCAAGGTCACATAACAAAGTTAGAGACTAAACTAAACTCTAGGTCTAGTACTTTGTACTCTTCATCATTTCTAATCAAACTGTTAGATAAAACAAACAAAAAGCTACCATGATAGCACTCTATAGAAGTGATTTTCAACTAGCGTGCTCTAAGAGGATTTTAGGTGTGTCTCAAACATTTTTAAAGACGATTAATTAAATTATTTTTGAAAGAACTTCAAAGTACAGTAAGTATATTCTTTTATTTTACTTTTTTTGATCACTATAACTTAAGTGTGCCATGAAAGTTTAACTATAGGTTCAAGTGCGCTGTGAGATAAAAAAAGGTTGAAAAGCACTGCTCTATAAGCTCTACTCCATATGCACTGCCCAATAAGGTAGCCACATGTGACTATTAAGCACCTGAAATACAGCTAGTCTAAATGGAGATATGCTGTAACTGTAAAATATAAACTGGATTTTGAAACCAGTATGGAAGAAATAATAATAAATCTCACTAATTTTTTTATACGTATTAGATGTTGCAATGGGATTTTGATACAGTGTATTAAAAAAATTTTTTTGGACAACACTGGTCTGTATTTCTTCCCAAAAGACCTCCCAATGAAACAGATGACACCAAAAAGCAATTATTTTCTTAGAATTGTTGTATACACTATGTACATAACACAACATAGTAACCACATCTGGAAGGGGATAAAATGGGATAAGTGTTTTGAGAAATACAGGCATATATAATTAACAAATATACAAACAACACCATTACAGTGTTCTCCAACGATAATCAAAGATGTTTCTATCTCATTAGGAGTATACATGACAGAAGGAGTATATGTGACTTCTGTGTAAGTCACAGAATAAAGTATGACTTTTCCATTAATTTTATACCATTTCCGTAGGTGGAAAAGTGAAAATAGGCTCAGCGCCCATATCTCAGTGGTTAGGACACTGGCCATATACACCAGGGCTAGCAGGTTTGAACCCGGCCCACGCCTGCTAAAACAACATTGACAACTACAACAAAAAAATAGCCAGGCATTGTGGCGGGCGCCTGTAATCCCAGCTACTTGGAAGGCTGAGGCAAGAGAATCACTTGAGTCCGAGAGTTTGAGATTGCTGTGATTTGCGACACCACAGCACTCTACCAAGAGTGACACAGTGAAACTTGAAAAAACAAAAAAAAGAAAAGTGAAAATATTCCTAGGTGGCGCCTGTGGCTCAGTGGGTAGGGCACCAGCCCCATATCCTGAGGGTGGCGGGTTCAAACCCAGGCCCAGCTGAACTGCAACAAAAAATAACTGGGCATTGTGGCAGGCACCTGTGGTCCCAGCTACTTGGGAGGCTGAGGCAAGAGAATTGCCTAAGCCCAGGAATTGGAGGTTGCTGTGAGCTGTGACTCCACAGCACTCTACGGAGGGCAATAAAGTGAGACTGTCTCTTAAAAAAAGAAAAGAAAAGAAAAACTGCCTTATTGTCTATATACAAGTATTTTTTATTAAGTCACATATCATAATGTGGTATTCTAATACAGACTCAACACTTGATCTGATTTTGACTAAAATGGTAGAGACAGGCAGTAAGGGGAAACAGCAATTATAAAAATAAGGGTAACTTCCTAAAATAATCTGGCAATTCCACAAAAGTTTACATATAAAGTTTCCATATGACCCAGTAATTCCACTTTTAGGTACACAGCCAAGAGAAATGAAAACACACATCCACACAAAAAAAGCACACATGAATGTTCATTGCAGGAGCATTCTGAGTAATAGCTAAAAAGTGGAAATAATGCAAACACCAATCAACTGATGAATGGATAAACAAAATGTGTTATAACCATAAACTGGAATTCAACCCTAAGAAAAAAAATGAAGCACTGATACATTCTTGTTACAACATAAATGAACCCTGAAAACATTACCTTACTTGAAAAAAGTCACAAAATACCATAAATTGTATATTTCCATTTATATTTAATATCCAGAGTAGGCAAATCTAAAAAAAAAAAAAAAAGTAGTTGTCTGGGCTGGGGTAGTTGAGAAATGGAAAGTGATTATGCATGAGTACAGGTTTCTTTCAATGGTAGTGAAAATGTTCAAAGATCGATTGAGAGGATGGTTATACAACTATGTGAATACACTTCAAGCCACTGTAAATAGATGATTTGTATTGCATGTAAATTACATCTTGAAGCTGGTAGAAAAATGAAGCCAGAAATGTGGGGGCGGGGTGAGGCAAAGGACTATAGGGATTTGTCAAGCATCTAACTGCTATTTTCTGGATTTTGTTACTTTGTGGAATTCATCAGTTTTTAAGTTGTGTGATTTTTATCATTCTAATAATCACAGTAAAAAAAAAATTGTTGCACAACTAGGTAAATTTACTGAAAATCATAAATTGTACATTGAAAAGGCTGATTTCTATGGCACATGAGTTATCTCAATAAAGATTTTTTTTTTTTTTTTTTGGTAGAGACAGAGTCTCACTTTATCGCCCTCGGTAGAGTGCCGTAGCGTCACACTGCTCACAGCAACCTCCAACTCCTGGGCTTAGGCCATTCTTTTGCCTCAGCCTCCCGAGTAGCTGGGACTACAGGCGCCCGCCACAATGCCCTATTTTTCTGTTTTGCAGTTCGGCGAGGCTGGGTTTGAACCCGCCACCTTCAGTATATGGGGCCGGCGACGCCCAAGATGTTTAATTTTTGTATTAAAAAAAGAATTGCAAGAATAACGCATCTAAGGTTAACCTTAAAACAATCAGATAACTAAAAGACACACACGCTTCCAGTCTCTCAAACTATGAAATCCATTAAGACATCACAAACTATCTTAGAGATTGAGGAGCTTTGTGAAAAAGCCCCAAAAAACCTCAGTCAAGCAAATGTTCAGTTCAGAAACACACTATGGGAATTTGAAGATTCCATTACAAAAATATACCAAGGACATAAAAAATACTACTTGATCATCTTCTCTTAAAAGTTAAACTCCTGATTCAGATGCAGAATGGAAGAATTAAACTTATTTACCTAAACTCTTAAAAACTAAGGAGTAAAAGTATTCTATCAGAAGTCTCAGTGGCACGTGTGTGAGTATGTGAGTTTAACACATAGCTATGTAGACTGAGAACTTGGGGAGCAGCTGAGTCTAAAACAGCGAAGCCTTTTTTTCCCTTTTTAAATAATAAAACGTTATGGTGCCATTCCACAGCCCACCCCATCCCCCACAACCACCACCAGCAGGTGGAGGGAAAGGATACAGTAGATTAAAGGATGACAGCTTTGTATAACCCTTTGGACTTTATATGTAAGAATGCAGCTGGTTGTCTCCTCTCAGGAGGGGGTAAAGAGATTTGTGGAAAAGCTGAAATAAGGGGCATCCTTTGCCTGGAAGAGGGCATACCATGAGCTACATCTTCAATCAGCTATATCCCGAGTGAAACACAGGCCGCTGGAAGGCACTGTTAGCATCACCAGGATGGCCTCTCATGCCGGGGGTGTTTTTTTCAACCGGGAAGTTGACTCCTGTAGTTTGGATATTCGGGGGAAGGCAGGGATAAAAGTGGGAGCCGAGAAGACCAGAAAAAATATCTTAATGGAGAGACGCCCCCGGCCCCGCGGAGGAAGTTCCGCGCCCCAGTCGGTCGCCACACGGTCGCACCCCAGCCCCCATCGCCCTCCATCCCGCGGCGCGAGACGTCGGTGCGCGACCGAAAGCCGGAATCTCCGCCGCTGCCGGGCAGGGGGCCGGGCCGGGCCGGGGCAGAGCCGGCCGCACACGCACGCCTCCTCCGCGCTCGCCGCGCCCGGCCTCCGCGCCGCGCGGCCCAGCCCCTCGCACCCGCGCCGGGCCGGCTCCGCGGGGCAGGCCTAGGCCGCGCCGGCCGTCCCCGGGCACCCCGCTCCCCGGCGGAGGCGCAGGAGGCCCGACACAAACTTCCCGGCGCGTTAGCACCGGCGTCACGGGCCGGCCGGCCCCAGCGCCATTCCCCCGGGCCGGCGGCCGCTCCCGCCCCTACTCCCCACACTCAGCGTCCCGGCGGAGACCGGCCCGAGGCCCACAGCCCCCGCCGCTCCAGCGCCCCTGAGTTTACCTCCAAGTCGCGGCCTTTGTTCTTGAAATTCTTGAGCCGTTGGTTGTCCAGTTTCTCGTTGTCCGCCATGGCCGGGCCGGTGACTCCTTCCCCCGCCCGAGCCCCGCGGGATCCGCCCCAACCACCGCGCCGCACCGACACTCCCAGGAACCGGGCCGCCGCCTCAGCTGCTATGCCCGCCGCGCCGCCGCTTCCTTCCTCCTCTCACTTGCCTCCACCTCGGCGTTCTCCTCCTCTCCCCGCCCGCCCTCCCGCTCTCACCCCGGCGCGACTGCAGCTCCGGCAAAGACAACTGCGGGGCCGGGCGGCGGCAAC
>CAUYON010089775.1:0-23075 GCA_963573935.1 Arctocebus calabarensis | reverse complement strand
TAATTGCTAAGTCGTGGAAGAAGCCCAAATGCCCATCGACCCACGAATGGATTAATAAAATGTGGTACATGTACACCATGGAATACTATGCAGCCTTAAAGAAACATTGATTATTTTAGAGGGTTTTAGAATTGAAGGATTATTACTGTTTTGGGTACACCAGATCTTAGGGTCCGGCCAGGGAGGAGGACATGGGCTGTTCAGAGTCCAGCAGGGAGGTGGGAGGAGGGTCCTCAGTCATGCGTGTACAGAGCAGTGGGCAGTGATCTGGTGACCAAGTGTGAGCTGGACACAGCTCTGCTCCAGGTGGGTGGAACAGGAAAACCTGTGCAATGTGAGGACAGACAGGAGGACATCAGACCTGCCACTTAATTTGTCTAATGCCCTCGGAAATCCTATGAAACATCTCGATATCCTAACAGGTGGGAGGCAGGTGCTGTGAAATTGAAAGAAAACGGAGAGGATGTTCAGGTGTCTAAAAGGCGATGGGTTCAGGGACAAACCGCACAGCACAGGGGCTCAGGGGTGAAGGTTTATAGGAAATTGTCCTCAAACAGTAACACTCAGAATAGACAAATATTTGCTACAGACACCCAATCAAACCATGTTTAGGAAGCCACTACTATGATTGGAGATGCTCCAGCCAATGGGGGTTATAACTGTGAACCCTGAGGGAATCTGCTCAGAGAAGACGCGAGGTTATCCCAGTTGTCTGTGTGTGTGTCCGTGTGTGTATGTGAGATCAACATACAAGCATATTTTCTGAGTGGCTACACAGATGGTGCTATAGGAATGCTACTTCAATATTTGAACAGAAAACCAAACAGCCAAACAAGTCCTACAGGGGCCCAGCCTTCGATACTCACAACTCTGATCATTTGCAGGGCTCAGCGTCTCGCAAGCTCTGTTCCTGCCTTCGTGTGTCGTCACGAAAACTTCTGGACTTAGGGTAGTGGAGACATTTGTACTACCACCATTTAATATCAAAATAAATGTAAGTCAGAGGCTAATTACATAGGGAGCGATGTTCTAAAAGTCAAACCTTATTTCGTGGTGGGTACGGGACTGCAGGGTTGTCCCTTCTCGCGTCTCTGCATCCAGACTAGGGCAGAGCTCTCCTGGCTCGTGATCCCAGACGGCAGCAGGCTGTCGAGAAGCCAGAGCTGCAGCCGTTCTCTCAGGATCACAGTGGTGGCTAGGGGAGCTACTATAATTGTTACACATTTCTGAGGATAAATAAAGCTGGGTCAACGAAGCATCCTGACATGGTAAATGAAGACTTCATCACAGAAGTGAAGACTTCATGGCAGGTGATCTGGGAAAAGGTGGTAGGAGAGAAATGTCACCTGACACTTCCTACTTGACACGTGTTCGTACATCAGCAAGCAGCAAAATCAGAGCAAATAGCGACAGAATGAAAAGAGAACCTAAACCTTGTACAAGATCAAGGAAAATACCTTTTTCTGAATCCTTAAGGCTTTCTTGATACTACTTACATCGTGGCAGGAGAATATTCTTCTAAGCTATTTCTTGGCTTTTATCATTATTAGATTATAAGCTTTTCAAGATGAAAAACACAATAATAAGTTTTAAAAGGCTGTTACAGTGCCTGAAAGAATCCTCTAGGTATAATAGTTGGTCAATAAATATTAATTGAATTCCATTTTATTGTGCTTCTAGTGCATGTAAGAAAGTATAAAGTTTTTATTATTTTTCTCCTTTTATTTGCATTTTAGATTGGCAAAACACGTTAGGCAGACAAAGAACATCTTTAATAAAATGATTTTAATATGCTTCTCTAACCCTGGAGGATCTTCTAATAAAAAGATCAAAGTGTTGAAGTTTTATACAGCACACTCAGGGGGGCGATGTGTGACCCTGGTGAGTAATTGAGAAAGCATTTTGTTTCATTACACTGGGACTGGACGCTAATTGCACCAGTTAGGACATTTTCGTAGTATAATCCATTTCTGAAAAAGTCAAATACAAAGGGGGGAAGTATTTAAAATAACCTTTAAAATAAAAAATAAAGGAAGAGAAAATATTTAATTGGAAACCTATATTGAGCTCACATACTTAATATCTTTTATCTATTAGTGTTACAGCATTATGGAGCTGTCCCTTGGGATGGTACTTGTTTTTGTAGAAAATACAAAAATGTGTATTTTTATATATTCTCCACATAGGTATTTGGAATCTTGACAGCTATAGTAATTGACTTATTCAGTTCTCATAAGAGGAAACACAATACTATTTTCCCACTCTTAAAATATTCTTTTCTTTGTGAAAAATTACAATTGTGACAGTTTTGCTTTCACATATTACATTATTTTATAAAATATGTTTCAGTTATAGGAGATCACTTTACAGAAACTATGAAAATTAGAATATTCTCAAATCTACGGTATGGAGTGACCAGACATGTCAGTTGAAAACCAAGATAGAACCATAATATACAAATCGTGTATATGTCCCAGTTTGCTAAAGGAAAGCTCTGGTGACACTTCTGTTCTTTGCCTTCCCCATCAGTTATTGGTGCTGTCAACAAGCCAACTTAGTACCAGATCTCTGGGACATGGGGATTTTTTCCCATAACTGACTAATATGAAGAAACAAAAAACGGTCTCAGAAGTTCCCCCCACTCCGGCCTGTATGTTGTTTAGAACGTTGTTAAAGGTTAAGACAATTCTTTTACCTCCACTTATTTAATAGTAGGTTTTACTTCTGGAGACATTCAGACAACTGGAGAAAGCTTTTCTGTTCATTGTGTTTGTTTCTGAAATTTTTGTTTTATGTAGTAGAAAAACATAATAGGGCAGACAAGAGTTGAGTTTTTTACTGATATTTGGATTCCAAAATGTAGTATTTTAAAGGTGATCGGGAAACATAAATAAAATGTCTGAAAATAGCAGTTTGGTTTCACTTCCCAGAGTAGGGGGGACGTGAGAATTCCCTGAGAAGACTAAAGAGGCTGGTGGGGGAGTTAGATTACAGAGCCATGGTCCACATCCGAGCTCGGATCCTCAAGTCTTTTCATCCGTACCTCCCAACATATCCGGGACACAAGTGTGTTTCTGATGGCATCTAGAAAGACACTAGGGAGCAAAGGGTTGCATTAGTCCAAACAGGGAATGCTATATATCCTACAAAATGGTCTGTACTTTTGCTCAGATACAAAGAAACAATGATTCAGACTCCCCACACTTGCTATTGAAATGATAAAGCAAGCGGTGAGAAGAAAGACCCTAATATCTAACCCTGAAGTATCATTTTGTGCTTGACCCTGTGCATCACTTACAAAGACCAAATTTTCCAAACTGTAGTGGACACTTGAATAAAAACATATGGCCATGTCCCTACCGTGCTTTACAACCACACCTTTCTCCTGGAACAAAAATACAGCCACAGGGGCAGAGTCTGTGGCCCAGTGAGTAGGGTGCTGCCCCATATACGGAGAGAGGCAGGTTTGAACCCAGCCCCGGTCAAACTGCAACAACAACAAAAAATAACCAAGCCTTGTGGTGGGCACCTATATTCCCAGCTACTCAGGAGGTTGAGGCAAGAGAATCACCTAAGCCTAAGAACTGGAGGTTGCTGTGAGCTTTGATGCCACAGCACTCTACCGAGGGTGACAAAAAGAAACTCTGTCTCTAAAAAACAAACAAACAACAACAACAAAAACAAATGGAGCCACAGAAATGTTTGTAGGATAGTCAGATGACAAAGAACATATATTTAGATTCTGCCTCTGATCTTGAAAAAGAAAATAATTGGCATTATATGTAAGGGAACAGAAGAAAGATATAGGTCTTGCATTCTTAAATCAAGGACGCAGTGCTATATGCAAGGCACTGTACTGGAAATACATGAGTAAAACACAACAGAATTGATAATATCATGGAGTTTACCACCTGCTCTGGTACGAAAATAAGGGTCAAGTATGTCATCATAGAATATAACAGAAGGATTACCTTGTGTGTTTGTTGGTGTTACACTTGAAAGGAGAGAAATCTTCTCTGAAAATTTTGCATTTTAGTGAGAGAGGAAGAATTAGTATGAATCATTTAGATAACCATGGAGAAGAGTGTGCTAACAAGAGGAAACACACATACATGCATAAATGTCAAGCTCGGAAATGGGCTTAGACCCATGTGGAATTTGTTTAAATAACCCCAAGAGCAATGGGCTGCCATTAAAATTTTTTTAACAGAATGAGATGGCACCAGATACATGTGTGAAAAAGACCACTGTGGTTAATATGTGGTCTGAAAGGATGAAGACCGGGTACCCGTAGAAACTCATCCTTGACTAAGTAAATGATACTTGCCCTCAGTTAGAACTATGGTAATGGAAATGAAAAACGGAGAAGACCGTAGATTTTGCCATTTGTGGAGAAGGAAGAAGACAATGGATCTGTTAGGTAGATAATTAGAAAACTAGCTCTCCTAGGGAAAAAGAATAAAATCAGTGTTCTGTCTTGGAGCAACAGCCCCACCTGGGAAGAAGGACAAGGGCAGGCCAATCTTCATGCTGCCCCACCTAATCTGGTCCTGAGCAGCTCAAGCAACATAGGATTTGGAAAGCAATTCAAGGTTAATTACTATGCTGTTAACTATCCTTCAAATGGTTCCATGATAAAGTCTGAACCCTGAGGAGAGGCCATTGCAGACAATATATAACAGAACCCCTGTCCATCACCAGAGGCTTCTCCTTTGTCATAACAAAGGAGGCCCATGCATTGTCTACGGCAAATGTATCTTGTTTTCTCATCATATACCTTGCTTTTCCTCTGGAAATCTGTCTTTCTCTTCCTCAATAAACTTTCTTTCATGTTTTGATGGGTCTGGCCATTCTTCTGGCAGGAACACCCCATGATTGAGAATGGAGACAACTGCCTGAACCCCAGCACAATCAACAGAATGAGGGGATTGATTGGGCAAAGCAGACAAGCCTGAGGTTTCAAGGATCACTCCTGAGTTTCTGGCTTATACATTTGGAATATGTTCCTTCTATGCATTGAGATGTGACTGGTGTTTCTCAAGCTTTAGTGTGCACGTACCTACCTGGGGCATCTAACTCAGAGATGGGGGGCAAGTCCAACATGCCTTTCACACAGCACCTGGATGTTCCTGGTGATGCTAGTCGACTGACCACACTTTAAGCAGAGAGGATGCAAAAATGTGCAGATGAGGGTGGGTGGTGCTCGGTTCAACAGCTAAGTGTTAGGTTGGAATGTGCCAAGATTGAGGTACTCAGGTCATCCAAGGGGAAACGACCATAAGACAATCGGTTTAGTTTATATTGTTAATTAGTGTGCCTAGAAACAAATTATAATAATAATGAGGAGGATATGCTGATTGATGATTAAATTCTTATAGATGAGATCTAGTTCAACCATCAAGCTGGAGATTGAATTAATTGGGTTAATTTTCTTGCCCATACAGATCATTATTTTGTCTACAGTCCAAATTAGCATGTTTTCCACCAGACATGTTGCTACCTTATTAATACCATTATAAGGAAAGAAGGGAAAAAAAACATTCAGCTACATTATAGTAAATATAAAATACCAAAATAAAATTTTATAGTGTTGATAAACAAGTAGATGATTTCATGCATCTAAATTTAAGCATTTTTTTGCTGTTAAAATATTTATTTCTGATAACCCCAGAGATGATGTGATGTAGAACATATATATATAATTTAAGTCAACTCATGAAAAATATGAACATAGTCCACGGGCTAGCTTATATGAAGTCAATTATGTTTGTTGTGATTGACTTGAAATAATTATGTTTACTTGGATCTTAATTTGCTTCTATCCTATTGTTTTATACCCTATTCATTTTCAAATAAGATATCAGTTTAATTTGACTTAATTAACCATTATTAAAACTCTGAGTATCATGGCAATGTTGGTTTTATAAACTATGGGACCCCATGAGCAAAGAGAATATGTCCACATCTGATGTGATTCTTCAAAACTCCCGACCCAGTGCTGGAGGTTATTCCTCACAGCTTGCACTTTAGGAGCATACAACATGAACCGAGAGGTTGTGTCGACAAACTGGTTAGCTACTTAGAACCGTTAATTATTACTTTTTTAAATGAATTTCTTCTAGATAGGAAAAATATCTCATAGTCACTAAGTCTGTTGAAATTGTCACGGTTCAGTAGCACACGGGATCCAGGGATGCTGAGGACCAACTCTTTTAAAAGGTGCCCCTCTGATAGCCTCTTTCTTTCCTGAAGAAAAGAAAACAGCAAACAATCTTGTGTAATATTTATTATAAACGAGCATTTAAAAATTATAAAGTTTTCTCTTGGCTTATCCGCATTGAATCACCTTAAATGATTTTTTTTTTTTATTTGTCAAACTTAAATTCACTCATTTCCAAGGAATTCATTGAGACATTTAGTCATCTGGTATTTTTTCTCAGAGGCTTTAAACACAAACATGTGTTATTATCAAACAGCTTGAAGATAACTGTTCTTTTAAGATCATCACAGGCAAGGTTAAAATAAACAGAGTCAAAAAACTAGAACAAATCAACTGTCTGCAAAAAGCATCTTCATGCTGATATTCCTTATTTTAATTGGTTTTTATCTCAAATTATAGGCCATTACAAGTTAAATCATCTTTAATTGGAGTTTTTAAAGCTTTAAATTTCAATCATGTTGATCTACTTATATTGAAAATTATCTTCTCTTGTTTACTTAATTATAAAACTGCTACACATATCACTTTTAATCATGTATTTGCTAATCATAATTTGACATTGATATATTTTTGGAGAAGGACATACTGCTAGGATTGAAATATATTTATATTCTCAGTATAATTCTGAAATACCATAAATATAACTTAATTCAATCATCTAGAATAAAGGACTTGTAGGAAGTCTTATTTCTCTGGTTTTTCAGCCCCCCCCTTTTTTTTAGAGAACTACTTATTGTTATCAAGAACATAAATTTGTCTTAACTATTTATTTTTTAACAGTAAGAAGCCATCATTTTTGCTCCACAATACAGCACAAATAATCATATATGACTAGGGAAAATAAAAAGAAAATGCTAATGAAAAATAACAGCATCCTACAGAAAGCATAGGTAGAACTATGGCTTGACAATGTTAATCCCCAAATACTGGGGCATCTTTAGGACAATTTATAATTTCTATACATTAGTCTTGAATCCCACAACCATGTTTCTCCCAAGATGTTAACTTAGTAGTGACTGGTGGTTTTTTTCAAATGTCTAGTCTTAAGAGATAAGTCTCAAAAGTCCCTAGATCCTAAGAAAGTTGTACATAATCTTAGAGGAAACAGCACCAGTGCGGTGTTTTGATGAGGGGGTAAATTTTGTTTTCAGCAAATGCACCTTAATTAGAGTGGCGACAGTGGCTGATGCCTTAGTAGTCAGGAAGAAGGAAAACCGGAAAGGCTCAGGCAGTTTCCTCCTACCTGCTATCCCAGCTCCAGAGGATGGCGGATTATAACAGAGGTTCTTGATCATAGCCAGACAGTAGAGGCCAAGACACATTTTAAACCGACTAAATCAGAATCTCTGCGTATTTGGCTTTCTTGTCTTATTACACTTTCTTTCTTTTTTTTTTTTATAATTTTATTGAATCATAATTCTGTACATATGATACATCATATCATAGGGCACGATTCATATACATTCAGAAATGTTTTGATTGTACTGTTACAGATAGCCTTCATGGCATTTTCTTGATCACTATATAAAGACATTGATACTCTACATTTAATAAGTTTCCCCAGTACCCTGCTAAGATGCATCGTAGGTGTAATCCCACCAATTGCCCTCCATCCACCCATCCTCCCCCCTCCCATCCCCTCCCTTTCCCTTTTCCCTGTATTCTTGTGCTATAATTGGGTTATTTTATTAATAATACAAGTATTTACTTATATAACCTTCCTTAGATGCCATGCCATGTGTTTTGCCTATATTCAATGTTCCCAACAACAGTGGGGGATAAGTGAGGCATAGACTCTAAACCACAATTAGGCTTATGACTATTTCCTATGATTCACACATCACAAACTCAAGCCCAACTTACTTCTAAGTAGATGATATAGCTTTAGAGAAAACGCCAATTATTTTAACATGCAAACCTTTTAATCAGCATATCATAAGACCGTGTGATCCTATCCATTGATTTACTAATGTATTGTATAAAATTACCCAAAACCTGATTTGATAAAATAGCTCAGTTTTCACCTGTACAAAAGGTGCTGAATAAGAAAAAAAACTTTATTAGAATACTTAGAATTTGGTTAAATCAGAGATGGGTAATCCCATACTTTTCATGTTAGAAGACCTTTTTAATTTAGCTGCAATCCAATCAGGCCACATTCAGGAAACTTCAATGAGATATATTTTAAAATGTGCATTATTTTGTAAAATTCTACTATGTGCTTATTAAATTAAAAAAAATGGAAACTCTTGGTTAATTTTAAAGTTAACTAGATTTTTAATGGCTTTGTTATATCTGTTTCTTTTTGGAAAGTATTTGAATATTCATTCAGTTGTGACGTGGACACCTACAATGTCAGGTGATCCTGTTGCTGGGTATTAGCCATTTGTGATCTTAAGGGCATCTTGATTTGGGTTAGGTAGGAGAATATAGATTCACAGCAATAAGTGGTTGAAAAACAAGAAAGTATTTTGGGGGGCATGTTGCTGAAGGCTTGGGTATTCTGGGGCATTTTTCCATATTTCTTTTTTTTTTTTGAGACAGAGTCTCACTATGTTGCCCTTGATAGAATGCTGTGGCATTACAGCAACCTCAAACTGTTGGGCTTAAGCAATTCTCTTGCCTCAGCCTCCCAAGTAGCTGGGACTACAGGTGCCTGCCACCACACCCAGCTATTTGTTATTGTTGTTGTTGAGGTTATCATTGTTTTAGCAGGACCAGGCCGAGTTCAAACTTGCCACTCTTGGTGTATATGACTGGGACCCTACCCTTTGAGCTATGGGCACTGCCCAAACAATGACTTTAAAATGCGATCTATTGAGAGCTCAATTAACTCAATTTGTAATCATGTAGGTGGCTTGGTGTGAGGCTGAAATGCTAATTTGAGTGTGATGTCATGATTCTCAAAGTCAGTGAACGTTTCTTTGTATTCTCCAATTAATAGAGGTCTGTAACTGCTGTGTAATCTTCTAGTTATTCACATATCATGCAGCTCATCAGCGAGCTTTGCTAACTGGGGAGAAAGTTCATCCATAATTTGTCTTTGAACAAATGTTTTGAAGGATAGGTTGTTGTTGAAATGCTTGAATTTTTTAGCCATGTATCATATATAGACTTACTTTTGCCTTGCAAAGAAATATTCAGTCATTTTGATTTAATATGATATTGCTCTGAAATGATGCATTCTTATAGAAATCTTCTTTCAATAATTAACATTGATGTTCTTGTAGAAATAAAATTTTGGCTAACACCTGTCTCAGTGATAGCCAACATACTGAAGAACAATACACCAAATCCACACTGAATGCCTTCTGGTTCAATTTAGCGTATTATGAAACTGACCACATGATGTGCATTTGCAAGAATATAGTTAACAATATGTATAACTTGTCACAAAGTGTCATTTAAAATATTAATACTAGCTTTAGTATAAATATTTTTCTGATGCAAGTTACAATGAAAATAAATGAGAGCATCTGGATCTGTTAATAGTTTTTCTATCTGTGTTTTCCTGTCATGGAAGGTGCACCATGGGTACATTCACCCACTAAAATTCCCAAATTCAGTACAACTTCATGACATTTGTCTAAAAGATTGTTGAAGATCTCTGTTCCCCACATTCTGTTTGCAAACATGCCCAAAGCCAGTAACTTTTTGTAGCAAAGATAATCTTCTATTATAATCCAAATGAAGTATAAAGCCAGCACCACATCAATAGTTTCAGATAATTCATTCAAAGTCACTGGATGATGTACTTTATTTTTGAAGTATGGCATAAATTTGTTTTATTAAGCTGAAGGCCATTTCTTGCTGTCAGTTATAGTTCTCCTTGAAAGAGGCAGTTGTTGGTACTTTGAAATGTTATTGGGGTCTAAACATCCTACAACTCCGACGAGGCATTCTTTCACAATTTCTACATCACTGAATGACTGCCCTTTTCTCCTGAGTATATAAACTACCTTATACGTTGTTTCAGTGGCAATATTTTCAGGTTTGATTGCTTCTTGAAAGAATTGCATTTGCTTTTGATCTTTCAATTTCAATTTCTGCAGCACAACATTTCATACCTCTCACTATAATTTGAAATATTTGTGGTCCTTATGAATGTAACAAGGCTGGTGAGCACTGAATTTCTTTAATGTTGATATTGCAGTATCACAAAGCAAACAATCATCTTACCTTTAGCAGAAACAAGATAATATTACAATTCCCAATTCTCATTAAAATATGTTTTCTTCCTTCAGCATACTCTTGGTTTTCTTTGATGTGATGGGTGGTTAAATAGACAAAATTAAAAAATATACTGTCAATCCGTGGAACTTAACAAATTCCACTTCAGATTGAATACAGTGCATTGTTGTCAAAAGCTGATAACAGACTGGCATCCTTGACTCGGATAAACTCTGGCCCACTGGCCTCACATGGTAGCAGTGCTAGACAGGAGGTGGGAGTTAGAGCTAAATCCTGAACATGAACACGGCAGCTATCAATTTAACCTATAGGGTTCACTCATGCTCTAATTGAGCCAGTCAATTGGGGAGGATTACGATATTAAACTTTATTTTATTCTTTGATATTTTATAATAAATACATTCATTTTAAAAATAAAATCAAAATGTAAAAGACAAAACCATATTAATAAAAATAAGATAATTTGTTCTATAAAATTTGGATTCAGTCAAAAGGCCACATTTTAAGGGCCTAGAAAGAAGGCCACATGTGGCCTTAAGACTCCAGGTTCCCCCCTCCTGGAAAAAAACAGAAAATATCCTTAAGAACATATTCTTAAATATGAATTTTTCATAGATAAAATTTCTCCATTTGATTGTGTATAATTTTATTTTCAATTACTGTAGCAGAAACCAAGGCAGTGACCCTCACAAGAAAGAGGAGGTTGACAGTTGAGGAGCCAATGAACCCAAGATCCCCAGGAGCTTTTGACAAAGTTTTATTTCATACAGGTTTTCTTTGGCAGATAAGAGAAATAAATCTGGAGTTAGATAAGAAGAAGCACAAGATCAGCAAGTATCTCAAGAGGTAGGCAAAAATGTTTTCTTTTGTAAGAAGAAATTAAAAAACAAAGCAGTACAGGTGTGGAGAATTGGATGAATGAGAAGGTGGGCTGTGGAGAGGTGGGAGAACCGCCTGCTGGGAAGTCAGCCTATTCCCTAGAGGCCATTAAGGAGCTGAGGATTGGTACAGACTGAGGGTGGGTCAGATTTCAGGGGTCTGGGGAATAAAAGATTACCCAAGTTTAGCCAACTGCCATTTTGCTACATTGATCATTGGAGACAAAACAACTCAGTTAATCATTTTTGAGGCAAAGAATGGGAATTTGGAGAGTTTGTGTCTAGTCTTGTAAACGAGGGGATGGCCTGAGTCTTAGCTATGTCCTATGGGGAAAGATGATGTTTTGAAGTAAGATAGGTCATTTCTCAGGACATAAAAGGGTGTCAGGGTTCTCAATCCTGGGTTTTTTGATTTCCAGCAGCTCAAGGCTCAGGTAAAACTGGGCATTGTCACCTTGAAGTTCTATAAGTGGGTAAGTGCCAATCTGTGTTATATAGTTATCTTAGAAAAGATCTCCAACCAATTTTCAAAAATTATGAAGCCATCATTTTTATTTAAAGCTGCAATCCCGGAGTATTCATGTGAAGACTCATCCACATTAATTGGTTTACTCATGTCGCCTGAATACTAATAGATACCATACTGGTAATAGTTTCCATTGATTAATTTCTTTATGCCAAACACTGCACATAGCTTCACATTTTTATCTTCTTCAACCTCGATATCTACACTACGTTTCAGTTGCTGTGACCAGAATGATTTTCAAATATAGAAAACAGCACAGAGAAAGGCCTAAGTTCTCACAGCCACCTTTGTAACCCAGACTGGTTGAGTCTAAAATCTGGCCCTAATTGCAACACTTTACTATTATTACTATTTCCCATAAAGAGGGCAGAAGGCCTTTTACTCCCGGGTCCCCTATCCTATAAATAGCACTTAATGCAGGATGATGTCAGTGGGTATCCTTGTCAACTCCCACTATTGTAACAAAATACCACACAGTGGGTGTTTTCAACAACAGAAATTGATTCCTCCAGTCCGGGAATCTGGGAAGCCCAAGATCAAAGAGCTGGTCAAATTGGTCTCCAGTGAGTGCTATCATCCTGGCTTGTACTTGACCTCCTTTTATTATCCTTGAATGAGAGAAGGAGAAAGGGAAGTGTAGGGAGAGAAGAGGAAAAGGAGAGCGCCAGCACAAGCTCTCTGGTTTCTCCTCCTGGAAGGACACAAAATCTGTAGGCTCAGGGCTTCACTCTTACAATCTCATTTGGCTATAATTATCTCTTTATGAGCCGTATCTCCAAATATAGTAATTTTGGGGACTGGCCTTTCAAACACAAATTGGGGGGGACTTTCAACTTATGCTCCAAGAGGGTACAAATCATGGAGATTAAAGGTTCAATAGCTATTACTTTATTTTTTTCTTAGGACAACTGAAAAGTCTAAATCATAGTAATTTTAGTATATAAAATTTGAACTATTAGATGCAGAGAAAGTCTTTGAATAAAAAAACCAGATAGAACGTGCCCTTAAACCATCTTGTAGTTCACCTAGTGCTCACTCAGCACAACCAAACCCAGCAGTCCTACCACAGTTCCAACATACTTCATATAACTGGGAGTTTTACCAATCATTATGCTCCATATATCTTCCTCAGCTGTACATATTTAATGAGAATTCTGGAAGATGGATATTGAGTGCCCTCTGAAATGACCATCTTTGGCTAGTTTAAAAATGTGCTGTTTTTCTCTGTGATTTAAGAAATTCTATTTAGACATAGTTTTCCATGCCAAAAGCTAAACAGGACCATTCTAAATGCAAAAGAAACTCATTAAAAAAAAAGTACTTTAGACAAGCATTTGTTGTACATGATTTAGCTAAGGGGAAATACCTGCCTCAGGAAAGAAAGAAATGGAAAAGGGAATAATTGATGAAGGAAATCCTAAATTATAAGAGTGGGGAAGGAAATAACAAAGCAAAGCAATTTCTAGACCCATAGAAATTTGGTGACAAAACTTAGTTATATTCTGAATAAAATAGATGTGGAATACAAATTGTAGCCAACTTGAAAATTCTTGGTCAGGAATGGATTAGTTGACATTCACCAAATCTGTCTTTCCTTCACCCCCAACTTCTCTGTTTACATTCTGCACTGTTTGACAAGTCCATAGTTATTTCTTGTGTTCTCAAAAACAAGATACTAAGCAGTAAAATTATTTGATGTGTTTCTCTGCAATGGAAGATACAGATTCATTTTTTCCATAATTATTAAGATTTTGGGGACAGTAATTATCCACAATTATCCTCTGCCCACAGTCAAAGGCATTTTAGTGAGTGCAAAGTCCTAGAACTACAGACACAAACTGTGGTTATTGGTTCAATTAGCAGGAAAACATAGTCGTCTTTTCTTCCGTGAATATTTTTGCTTTTCCAAGTAGTTAGGGAAGATACTATGAGATCGCTCATTGCTATAGAGCCTGTGTTCATCATTATCTCAGTTCCTTTGGTCACTGAAGTTTTTATATAGTTAACCGTTTTTCAGAATTCCGTTTTTCAGAATTCAGGTGTTCCACCTGTCTTTAGTTACACACATGCGGAAACTTCCTTCACTACATTATTTAATTTTCAGGAGCTCCTGTTATGCCAGAGTTGTGTTAATAAAGACCTTTATGTATAATAAAATAATTCAAAACTCACATAAAGTAAGTTAAATCAGGTTTTCTATTTGTCAATTAAAGAGAGTAATGTCACTGGAAAAGGCACACTTTGTGATTTGCACTGCTAATTACGAAATCAAATTAATATTTGAAATTGATTTGGAGGAGGAAGGGTGTTGCATAAAGCAGGAATTTTTGATGGTTTATATCCCACTATTTCAAATGTAGGTAAATCACCATTACATAAAATGCAAACATGGTAATCACATGATTTCTTTAACTACAAAAGTCATGGACATATAAGTAAGCTGAATAGAAAAATGCAGTCAATTATGTGTAGGCCAGACGCAGTGGCTCATGCCTATGATTCCAGCATTTTGAGAGCATAAGGTAGAGGATCACTTTAGGCCAGGATTTAAGACCCGAATTTCTTTCTTTTTTTTAAATGAAACTATCTCAATTTAACTTTTATTACCCCCATCATGAAATGCAGGAAGACCCCAATTTCTTAAAAAAAAAATTAGACTGGGGTTGGTGTGGGCCTATAAGTCCCAGCTACTTGGGAGCCTGAGGTGGGAGTATCACATAAGCCCAGGAGTTCAAGGTTGCAGTGACCTATGATGGGGCCACTCCATTCCAGTGTGGTGATAGAGCAAGACCTTGTTTCAAAAGAGAGATGGAAGATAGGAAGAGGGGGAGGGAGGGAGGAAGGAGGGAAGGAAGGAAGGAAGGAAGGAAGGAAGGAAGGAAGGAAGGAAGGAAGGAAGGAAGGAAGGAAGGGAAGGAAGGAAGGAAGGAAGGACTTACTGAACACTAGTGATTGCTCAGAGAATAAAAGGCACCTGACTTATCAATGCAAAACTGAAGAATGTCCTTTAGACCATAAAGCAGTCTGAGAAGCTTGAGTAGAAATCACAGAAAATTTCCTTTTGCTTCTACCATTCTCCTGACACTTTCATTCGCAACAGTGAATGTTGGTCGGGTCTGCTTTCCCCCTTCTCTTTTCTTACTTTGCATATTTTTTTCTTCTCCTTCCTCTTCCATAATGCAATGCACTAGACATAAATACTTTCCTAAACCCTAAACATCTGCCACTTACTGAGACCTGGGAAGTTATTGCCACATATGGTTAGGTTCACATACGCACTAATGATCTACTTCTCAGCCTGAAATGGTGCTAGTTGACAAAGTCTCAGCCCGTGTTGATGCTTATCAAAAAACTCATATACAACTATGAAGATTGGAATCAATGCCTGCCTAAAACATGAGCTACACCCAATAATATGGTCATCTATGGATGATATGGGATAGCAAATAGATTTTGAATAGTGTGAAAATTCAGATTAACGAATGAAGTTCAGGGAGATTATTCTCTTGAAGATTAAAAGGTAGCAGAGATGCAAAGGTGCCAGGACTGATAGGTGATGTCTGCCCTGGCATGGATTGGGGGTTCCAACTCATGCACTATAGAGTCAAAATTTGAATTAATGGCTCATGTGACTGAGGTGTTAAGTAGGGACATGATACATAATGCCTAAAGATTGGAATATTTGCCAATGTTCTGGGAAACTGCCTAAAAAATACTTGGAGATCATCCTGTAGTTGGTTTTTTTGTTGTTGCAGTTTTTGGCCAGGGCTGGGTTTGAACCCGCCACCTCCAGCATATGGGGCAGGCGCCCTACTCCTTTGAGCCACAGGCTCCGCCCCATCTTCTAGTTGTTAACCACCACTGACATGAATTGCTCCTCCTAAAGACTCAGGCTGTCAAGCTAAATTGAAGAACACCATTCGGTATTGTTCACAAATATCTGGTCACTGTTGGCTGAATATTGGACCCTCCCCTTCCTCAGTTCCCCAATTCTGGGTCCCTTTTCTGAACATTCTGCCAAAAAGCTAAACAGTTACTCAGTAGAACAAATGAGCATTTTTTTTTTCCTTTTTTGTCCACTAAGAGACAGCAGAGTAATGTGGTGAAAGAGCAATGGATAGAGTCAGAACTTTGGGTTCCAGTCCCAGTTTTGCTGCATGCTACATAGATGTGCGAATCTTCGGCAAGCTACTCAGTCTATATGCACATCGTATTGCCACACAGGAAATGGTGATAATAATGGCAGTCAAATCTATCTTATAATGTTGCATGAGTTTCCATTAACCAGACAAATAGGGAAACTGGTTAAGGTGAAGAGGAGTGGCTGAGAAGGGGAATGAGTACTAAAATATACATCCCCACTATTAGGTGTTGGAGCTATTGCTTCTATGCACATTGCAGCATAATTTCTCCATTAAAACACGAGATTACATATTTTTCCATATTTCTCATCAGTCATCAACAGTTTGCTAAAAATAGGACAAACTGATAATTTTATTAAATTTACAAAATGATATGCATACATTACAGCTTTCCATTATGCATAGTAACATAAATTCATCATTCTGTCTAAATTCCTATGATAATACGATAGACATATCATTAAGTCCTGCATTGTTTTAAGAGCTACAATTCTTTATCAGGAATCTGCAAAGGACAGTCCCTGGGCCAAGTCCAACCCCTCCTATTTTCGTAAACTATTATTGGAACCCAGCTCCACTTGTCCTCATATTGTCTTTGACTGTTTTCACACTACAACTTTAGAGTTGAGTAGTTGTGACAGAGGAAATGGCCTGCAAAGCCCCAAATATGTACTATCTAGCTCTTTACAAGAAAAGTTTTGGATTGTGGACCTCAGTTCTATATTATCAACCTAAATAAAACAGCACCATTTATTTTTTTCTTTTTTTAATTCTGAAATGCTAGAATGACTTCAAAGGGGAAATAAAAGGTAGTCTACAGTGACAGAAAAATATTCTTAGTGTTAAGCTACAATCAATGAGCCAATGTAAATTAAAATCAATGATTACAGGGCCAATTGTAAATAAGCAAAAGGTTTATTAAAAACAAAAACTACAATAAAGCAACTATGTCTTCCTATAAATATTATGGTTGCAGTTCATTAAATGTGCATGAAGAGTTTGCTGCTTTAGGGCTCTCAATTAGTTGGCTGGGAGTTGATAAGAAAGAAAGAAATTTGTTTTTTTCTCTATTTCTTTAAATGAAAGGAATACAAATTAGTTAATAAACTAAAAAGGATTGCTTAAAGTAAAAATCATTATTTTTAACGTGATTCTTAAAAGTGAAATGTATTTCCATGTTAATAAAATTTCAAAATCTAGCTTTCAATCTCCATTATTTAGTGAATGTGTTACATTTTTTTCTTTTAATTTGGGCTAGGGAAGGGTGACTTAATGTCATTTTTCTTTTTACAAAGTTTATTTAGACTTTCCTATTCCTGATGTGGCCCAGAAAGTTAGAGGTGATCTTTAAAACGATGGGATGACTGCTAAGACATCAGTTTTGGTGTAGTGGGCCATTGTGTTAGTTAATTTCACTCAGGGTCATCAACAGGGAAATTTGATTGGGATATTATGTTTGATTTCTTCTTGTAGCTCACCTGAAGACAGAATCACAATCCTTCCCTTGTCAGACACTAAAGCAGGAAGAATGTGAGTCATTTTCTCCCGGTTCCCTGATCCTTCACTCTGATGGGTCTCTATCTCAAACTTGCCTGTTTCTAGTTTTATGAGAAGGAAAATAAAGTTACTCCAACCTGAAGTCACTGAGTCCCCAAATTATACAAGTAGATTTCTTAGTTTTTTCTAAGTTAGCTCCTCCCACTTCCTTATTTCCTTTGGCATGTTTTGAGTTTAATTTGTACTAATTTTTGTGAATGAAAGCAACTTTGCTTCATTCTCCATATTGATGTTTTTAGATTTTAACTTTTATTTACAATTGAGCGATCCATTTTGAATGGAATCTGAAAGGTTTGTTTAAGATTTGCCTTCTAGGTCTATATGATGGATTGTTCAAAGAGTGTGGGGGAGCTTTTCATGTGTATTATGTTGTTCATCATTCCACTTGGATCCCAAGGGACAGGTTAGCACAATGTTTAAGAACTCTGACACTCAATCAGTATTCAGATTCTGGCCCAGGGCAATTATTTTCTTTTCAAAGTTATTTACTTTCTCTATTCCTAAATATCCACATCTTTAAAGTGGAAACAACTGCAGTGTCTAGCTCATGTACCTATTTTGAAGAGTAACTAAACTGATAGTTACCATAGGTTTGACCAATGTCTATCCAAATATAAGTGTCTATGACTTACTATCAGGGTCACAGAGGCAGACACTGATTGTGAACTTACCCAAAGTCATTGAGCCTCTTTTTCCTGCTATGGTAGGGAAACTCTAATGTAGGGTACTGATGTGGAAAGGTCAGGGAAAATCCCTTTTCTAATACTGAGAATGTTACCCAGTTCTGTGCATCGATATGTAAGGAAATATAAATTGAATGCCCTTTTATTTAAAGGGAAGATTATGGAGAAATGTTCTGTTCTGTACCATCAGCAGCCTCATGCTTTTTTTTTTTTTTTGCAGTTTTTGGCCCGGGGCTGGGTTTGAACCCACCACCTTTGGCATATGGAGCCGGTGCCCTACTCCTTTGAGCCACAGGCACCGCTCAAGCCTCATGCTTTTGAAAGGAAAGGAGACAGAGATGTTTGGAGCTACTGCAACCATTTTGTAACCAACAGAGAAAGGAAAAATAATGATAGACACCCCAATCATTGTCACCTTGGAAACGATGAACCAATAAATACTGTCATCTTTATTTTTAATTATTTTATAATTATTGACTGACATAACTATTACTTTATAATTATCTTCTGCAACTGTTTTTCAAGTAGGCATCTTGCCAAGTGGGAGAATTACTTTTTATTTGCTTCGGTCAATTTTATATTTTTTTCTTCCTTGTTTCCAAAAATATTCCTATTGTGTATAATCATGTCTTGTGCTTAATAAAATCTGCTTTGTGAATACACAGATCCTTCTATGGGTAGGTTCAACCATGGCATGATAATTAGGTTAGCATTTCTAGGTATATATTTTAAAATAAAGATTGTTACCAGTGATTTTTAAGTCTCACCTCAAAATAACTTATGATATATTTTTTTTAAAGACGTTCAAGTGGATAGAAAAATATTACCAAGATTTAGAAAAATCTAAATTTAGTAGCTGGATAGAAAAATGTTACCAAGCAAGGTCAGTGTCATTTCAAGAGTTGATTTTGGAATAAGTATCCACTTGTCTAGACATTGGTTCTGTTGGTCAAGGATCACTCACACGCCAGGTTAGTATGGTCTACCTGGGTGCTTTTATTTGTACTTTAACAAAATCCAAAGGAAATCTTTCACTCATTTGCATAGGGACCTGAAACAGTTTTAGAGAAAGAAAAGAAAGTATTATTTAATCTGGCAACATTTAGGGACTAAATTGAACAACATGAAAATTTTTCAGAAAACAAAAAAGATGGGAGGTTTATTTATAAGAATATAAATGAAGAAAAATTAGCATCTTTCAGTTTCCCAGTTTTCTTGAAGACCCAGAGACCAAAACCATCTTGTAAAATGTATGGTTATGAAATATGAACAGTTTCTCCTTACCCTCCCTTCCATGGGGCACCTGGGGAAAAGTCAGATGCATTTCTCCATTTTTCCCATGGATTTTAATAAGTGATAAGTGATATAAATATGTATTTTTAAAGAGGTTTGCATTCAGGAAATGCTGAGTTAGATGAAGTTAATTAGTTCCCAATAAATTATACGTACAAGTATTATCTTATTAGAAAAATGATCAAAATAAGAATTAAGAAAAAATTCTTGTCTTCTTTCTCCACTCCCAATTCTACCCTAGTCTTCAGAATTAATGATGCTTCTTATCATTTTTAAGAATACTCATCAGATTCCTTTTGACTTTGATGGTACATACTCATGCAGGTACTATATAGGAAAAGCATATTTAAACATGCATGTATGTGTGTTGGGTGGCTGTTTACATAAATAATATTCATATTTTCTTTATTTTATAATTGTCTCTTGCAACTGTTTTTTAAGAAATAATATCTTCTTGATATCTTTCTTCATCCATATATACATATGTAGATAAAATTCCATCATTTTAAAAGTCAGCTCCATGATGTGCTGTCATTTCTTTAAACATTTCCATCAAATATACCAATCTCCTGAAACATTTTGCATTCACTCCTGCTATAATAGTTGCAATGGATCGAAAATCTCTGCTCTTAGTAAACTAAGGATATTTTCTCAATTTGCGTTTGCAGACCCATCCATTCTCATCTTCACAGTTCTCCCTTCTCTTGTATCATCACTTTCGCTTTCCCTCTACTTGTTGTAGTCTTATCATGGAGTTTCTGAAGGACAGATTTAATGACTGAGGTTTGTTAGCAATAGTTTTTAATCCTCCCTTCTGTGTTGTCAAGCATTTCCTTGCAAACACACAGTAGGAGTGTACTCTTCAAACTTTTGAAACTTAGGCATGTACTTGGAACTTGCTTTGTCCAGTTACCTCTGGAAGAAGCTTTACAAGTCAGTGACTTTTCACATGCTCTGCCTTATGCCAGGTATCAGAATTTTGGGGTAGCCCAAGCCCTGTAATGCTGTGACTCTTGCAGACTCCTGGTGAGTACCACTTTGGTAGACTTGGATAAGATTCAGGAGAATGCCCTGAATTACCACACAAAGTCTCTGAGTCTCTTCCCTCACTTTTGCCAGGGTGCTGGAGTTGGGGGAGGGAGGAATAATGTGGGCATTCCCTCGTAGTCATTGCTGCCAGGTGGTATCTGAAGCCAGTCCACTCTCAGCCAAAGCCCAAGGTGACTGCTACCTGCCTACGTCTGAAGTTTACTCAAAGCCCAAAGACTCTTTAATCAGAAGGTGGTGAATTCTGCCTGAATTAAGTCCTTTTCTCTAAAATAGCACATTTCCTTCTAGCCCAGGCTGGGTCTAGAAATGCAGTTCAGGAACTAAAGGCTTGATTCATGGGCCTCAGGAATCTGCTTGGTACTTTAGTTTGCTGTGGCTGAGCTGGTACCCAAGCGGTGAAACAATCCTCTGAGCTCTTCCCTTTCCTTTCTCCCAAGTTGGGGAAGACTTTCTCTGAGCGGTATGATCAGACCAGATCGTCTGCACCCCAGGCCACTGGCTCAGAACCCGCAGAGCTACAGGAATTGCCCCCCAAAAATAGAATTGTTGGAAATTTGTATTTCCCTACAAAAGATTACAGTTTTGGAAATATATTCAGATTCTTCAGATATAATAGGTGTTGAGATTCTCTAGAATGGATACATCATATTCAGTGTTTCCAAAACTAGCCACAGGACCCTTTTTCTTTCTCAAAATTTTGCAAGGAACAGGAATTCAGAATATTACCACTATCTGAGAAATGTTAGCCTACGTGACTAGGATCAAGTCTATAGATTCTCTACCGTAAATTTCCTGCTAGCTAAGTTGACTGTATTTTGAAGTTTCCATCAAAGAAATTCACCAAGAAGGGAGATAGTAGTGAGAGCAAAATTATCTTCAGATTGCAGTGAAGTAGGAATGATGCTGAGTTCATTACTGAACCATTAGATTAAGGGGTGTGACTCTTAATTAAAATAATGGGCCTCTCTAAGGGAGAGAAACACTCTTCTCCCCCCAGAAGTCAAGAGGAAAGTCTTAGTCCCATCTTAGTCCCATTTAATTTGTGTGCTTTAACAGTCACAGGTAGGGTGATCACTACCCTTGTTTATCCTGGGCCCCAGGATTTCAGTGCTGAACCCAGGAAAGTCCTGAGAAAATCTGGATGAGTTACTTATTCTAACTAAGGCTTCATTTCCATGGACTATCACTTTTTGTAAAGCCATGACACCTATCATAGAAAGAGGAAGAACTAGAATTAAAGGGGAAGACTGTTAGACTGCAGCACTCCCAGTGCTGCTTTTAGAAAGTTGCCTTTTAGAAGAATCTCTGCCCTAAAGGAATAGACAGCAGCAGTAGACTAGTAGCCTCACCGTGCTCAATCTTGGGAACAAGGAGCCCAGGACAATGAGGTGCGGGGTTGTGAGTGGTGGCTGTCCGTCTCCTCTACCCTCTGTAGCCAGTCATCCTCAGAAGGGCAGAGAAGTATATTCTCAGGGGCATCACACACGTGACATTGTGGTATTCAGCAGGTGGATATGTGATCATCCCAGATAGCTTTACAGACATATTGGTGCCTTGTGTTAGAGACATCTGGACTACACACCCTGGAGCACCGACACGTGTCCTTTCCAGAAAGATGGCTTTTCCAGAAAGATGGCTTCCAGGGAGTGAGTCCCACGAACAAAGCAAAAATCGCATCGTTTATATGACCTAGCATTGGAAGATACTTAGAATGACTTCTGTTAATTGGTTTAAGCAGTCATAAGCCTGTTCAACTACAAGAAGAGGGGACTTGGACCCCATTTCTTATGGGAGGAACACATCTATCAAACTATTTGTAATCATGTGTTATAACAGTTGTAATGGCCTTCATCTTTCAGCTAGCACACCCACATCCCTTTCTTACTATTTATAAAAAGGAATATAATTTAACTGTTAAAAATCCCTGTCTTTAAAATCAGACAAATGTGAAACTAAGTTGAAGTTCTATGACTTTAAGCTAGATCCCCCTTGTTTTATCTTAAACTCCTAAAAAATAGAGATAATAATCATATTTAACTGACAAAGTTATTGTGAAGACTCAATGAGATAAAGCCTATGATGTTCCTGAAACATAGGACGTTCTCAGTAAATGTTTGCTATCACTTAGGCATTTTTCCCTATTATTTACAGCGGCATTACCAATGATACTGTTTTGGGACAATTCTTTTTTAGTTTCTCTAATTGCCAAATGATTATCTTCATGGCTATAATTCATTTGTTGCACCATAGTAGCATCGACTTTTATATCTAGAAGAGATAATCATCAACTAAAGTTAATAATCAACAGCTATTTATTGAGTAGCTATTCTGGATTTGGCTAGAAGTTAGAAAAAGACTTCTAATGGAGGACAAGTTACAGAGATATGCATTCTGTTTTTTTTTTATATAATTTTATTGAATCATAATTCTGTACATTGGTGCAATCATAGGGCATGATTCATATACATTCAGAAATGTTTTCATCGTACTGTTACAGATAGCCTTCATGGCATTTTCTTGATCACCATATAAAGA
>CAUYON010089774.1:0-32771 GCA_963573935.1 Arctocebus calabarensis | reverse complement strand
AGTCTCCTGCCTCCGCCTCCCAAGTAGCTGGGACTACAGGCGCCCGCCACAACGCCGGGCCATTTTTTGGTTGCAGCCGTCATTGTTGTTTTGTCTGGCGGCCCAGGCTGGAGTTGAACCCGCCAGCTCAGGTGTACGTGGCTGGCGCCTTAGTCGCTTGAGCCACAGGCGCCGAGCCGGAAGTAGTCATTCTTAATCATCAAACATCAGATGAAGCTGGGTTTTAGTTATTCATCCAAAGGGGCCATGGATTTCTAAAGGCTGCAGACACTGATCTGATCCAACCTCTTTTTTTTTTTTTGAGACAGAGTCCCAAGCTGTTGCCTTGGGTAGAGTGCCAGAGTGCCATGGTGTCATAGCTCACTCACAGCAACCTCCAACTTGGGCTCAAGCGATCCTCTTGCCTCAGTTTTTCTATTTTTAGTAGAGACAGGGTCTTGCTTTTGCTCAGGCTGGTCTCAAACTTGTGAGCTCAAGCTGTCCACCCACCTCGGTCTCCCACAGATCTAGGATTACAGGTGTGACCCAACATGCTTCGCCTTGATCCATCCTTTTTATTTGAGAAAAGAGGAAACTGGGGTTAGAAGTGGGAAAAGACCTGTCCAAGGTCCTACAGAGATTGCTGTCCCAACAGTTACTTTCAGGATGCTGAAATGAGATCATTCTTGAGCTGGGGTGGGGGAGGGGATATTGGGAGGACTTTGACAAATATACTTACTCCAAAAGCTTTGATTCAAAATGGTGGATGATCTGGGTGGAGAAATGCATTTGCTGTACGACATTGGTGCCTTCCTCCCTGAAGAAGCAGAGCCTGATGTAAGAGGGGGTTGATGAGGCCCAGTGGGTTGTGTGTGTCACTGCAGGCTGGGGGTGGGGGAGGCAAGGGGAATGGTTTAGGACTTACGGTACCACTGTGCTCTGACTTATCAGGTCAGCCAAGGTGAGTTTCTCAAACTTTAAACTGTGAGTTGAAAGCCAATCTTCAGAGTCCTCCCATGCTGAAGACGGGGTTTCACTCGTCAGCAGCCTCTACAAGACAAAAGCCAGAGGCAAACAGAATACCCTTGGTTTGTTTCTCATAGATCCCCGAGGGGTTCTGAAGGATCTCCAGTTCTGACTGATCTGTCTTGAAGCAGTCTAACAGCTTGCCTTGCTGAGGGAACAGGTGAATGTGTAGGCCTGTAGTCAGGGTCAGTCTCCCCTCACCATTCTTTTTTCTTTTTTGTAGAGAAGAGTTTCACTTTATTGCCCTTGGTAGAGTGCCATGGCGTCACAGAGCTCACAGCAACATCCAACTCCTGGGCTTAGGTGATTCTCTTGCCTCAGCCTCCCAAGTAGCTGGGACTACAGGTACCTGCCATGATGCCCGGCTATTTTTCTGTTTTGCAGTTGGGCCGAGGCCGGGTTTAAACCCACTGCCCTCGGTATATGGGGCTGGTGCCCTACTCACTGAGCCACAGGCACCGCCCCCGGGTATTTTTTGTTGTTGTTGCAATTTGGCTGGGGCCAGGTTTGAACCCGCCACCCTCGGTATATGGGGTTGTCACCCTACCCACTGAGCCACAGGCGCTGCCCCTCCGCTCACCATTCTTAACCTCTCACCTCAAACCCAAGATATGGCTAGACAATTCAAGGATCCACTTACCCTTCCTGCCTTGTAAAACTGAACATACAAACATATAATGGCCAGACAGTATGACAACAGAGCTCTGACCCACAACTGCTGCAGCAATTGGCCCAGAAAGGTTAGGGTAAATGGCTGCCAGCTTTCCTATGTTTTGTTCCTACTTCCAATTCAGAACTAACTGGTGGAAGCTGAATATGCCCCCCTAATTCCATCACATCAGATGCCCCACTTCTAACGAACCTGCCTCCAGTCTCCCTGTGCCAACTATTTCCGACCAGGACATGCCTAAAGCTTTCCACTTTTTCATGACACAACTTTCCCACTCTTTGCATGCCTTTGTTTCTCTGTGAAACACAAGGGACAGCGGCTGACTCCCTTGCAAGAGCAAGCTCTGAATAAACTGTTTGTTCTCATTTAGGTGGCCTGGCTGTTATTTCTACGCTAGTGTTCTCTGAATCTTTTTGGGAGTTCTGCCTTTTGTCAGGCTAAGCCTCTCTAAGGGGTCCTCAACAAACGTTTGTTGACTGATAGGAGAGGGAGTGAGTTTATTCTGTTCATTCTAGAGGTCAGAACTGGGAGCATTAGGTGGATATTACAGAGAAAGACTTTCCCAGCTATCACAGGAGTCTGGCTGTGAAATGAACTATACTCTCTTGCTTGCACATCCGTGTCACCTATGTGATGCTAAGCTCAGGATGTGGGCTTAGTGGTAGAGCTCACATTGTTCATGGCAAGCATTCAACACTGGCAATGTTTAATGGAAACCAGAGGTGGAGAGCTCTGGAAGCCTGATTAGAGGCTAGGAATCTGCTTTGCATTGTTTACCTCTTCTGGACTTTGGCATTTCTTCCATTTCCAGCAGGTATTTCTGAGCCCTTGATTATTAACTAGGCACTGTCCCTGGTGCTAGGCTACCCTATGTTCTTTCCTTCTTAGAGCTTATATTATAGTGTAGATAGATGGATGGTGAACAGGAAATGAAATCAACATACATAACAATTCCTAAAAGGAATAGTTCCATTAAGAAAATAGGAGTGGTGCCTATGGCTCAAAGGAGTAAGGTGCCAGCCCCATATACCAGAGGCAGCGGGTTCCAACCCAGCTCCGGCCAAAACCTGCCAAAAAAAAAAGAAAGAAAGAAAATAGAACAGGGGGAGCACCTGTGGCTCAGTGGGTAGGGCGCCGGCCCCATATACCGAGGGTGGTGGGTTCAAACCTGACCCTGGTCAAACTGCAACAAAAAAATAGCTGGGCATTGTGGCAGGTGCCTGTAGTCCCAGCTACTCAGGAGGCTGAGGCAAGAGAATCACCTAAGCCCAGGAGTTGGAGGTTGCTGTGAGCTGTGTGATGCCACAGCACTCTACCAAGAACAACAAAGTGAGACTCTGTCTCTATAAAAAGAAAAAAGAAAGAAAGAAAGAAAGAAAGAAAGAAAGAAAGAAAGAAAGAAAGAAAGAAAGAAAGAAAGAAAGAAAGTAAGAAAGAAAGAAAGAAAGAAAGAAAGAAAGAAAAGCTAAACATACAAAACAGAAAATCAAGTCTAAGATTGTTTGGGTTGCAGTAATGCAAATGTCTATTTCCAGTTTACTGAGTGTTTAAACATTTCTTGAATGCATAAAATTCTTTGAAAAATGTTCTGTGTAAATCTAAAACTTTTTTTAATTAATCACTGCAAAGTTCACCGTTTCCCTAAGGCATATTAAACCTCAATAAATATATACGGCTATGTGAGAATATGAGAAGAAATTATGGCATCTGTGAATGTTCCCTAAAATCTATTTTCTAGGTTTTGCACAACAGAGGACTGATCTTTTGAGTGCAGAAAGATGTGGCACAAAGTGGAAGATAAATCACTGGAGTCAAAAAGAGTATTAAAGAGTAAAATATGATTGTCAGATCCACCTCAGAGCATTACTCCAGTGGGAAACTTGAAGTTGACTTTTGTTTATTGGAGGGTTAAGAGATTACATTGTTTTAGCAAGATTAAAAAGTTGTTCTTATTAAATTAGGACTTCTGAGAAAAGTAAGAGACATTAAGTACCTCAGAATGATTAATATTAACTCTGAGGTATTTTATATGTTTAGTTATTATTCAAAAGATGAAAACAGACTTGAGTACCAAGAAAACTGTTTCCTCTCTATTTAAAAATGAAGATCATTTAGTATTTTTTTTTGCATGAGTCAGTTGCAAAGTGAGTTGCAATTAATAAAATCCAACTGTAGTTTCAAGAGATTTGTTTGAAAATGAAACCATGAAGCCTCACAAAATGTATGAGTCTGGGGCACAGGCTTGTAAACCAAACGGAAGTTAAGGTATCTCCTAAAATGCAAATAATGCATAGCACAACTAGCAGAGCAGTGTGGCCAAGATGTCACCACTGTAAAATACTCAAGCTTGTGTGGGACGGATTATTACCACCTACTGGCCAGGCTATAGCAATAAGCATTCTATGCCACCTCCATGATTTCATTCTATTTCATTGACTTTTTAATCACTCATTACAGTGTCAAAGTCCTGAATTAAAGTATCCATTTGATCAAGCCCTTGTTTCTGAGTATAGGGAAATCACTCTATTAGTTTTGGGAAGCTACTTTAACAAAATCACCACAAACTTGATAGCTAAAAACACCAGCAATGTATTCTCAGAGGTCTGTAGGTCATGTATCCAAATTCAAGGTGTCAGCAAGGCTGCACTCCCTCCAGAAGCTCTGGGGGGGGGGGGGTCCTGTCCCTTGCTATTTGCAGCCTCTGGTGGTTGCCAGAATCCCTTCACTTGAGGCTGCATCCCTCCTATGCCCCCGTTCCATCGTCTCATTGCTGGCTCCTCTTCTTCACGTCTCTTTATTCTCCCACTGACTCTCTTATAAAGACACCTGTGATGGCATTTAGGGCCCATCCAGATAATCAAGGGTGATGTGTTTATCCCCAAATCTCTCATTTAATTACAAAGATCTTCAAAGATCCTTTTTCCAAATAAGATGATATTTAAAATTTTCTGCCATTAGGACTTTATACTTTTGGTAGCCATTATTCAGTCTACTACAGCCACTGAATGAGAAAAGGGAAAATCAAGTTTTCTGTTTCTAGAGTGGACCTTTGCAATTCACACAATGCAAGATGACCTCTAAATAATAAGTTTGAAGGCCAGCCGCCCCACAGTATGCAAAATATTTACTAACATCCACTTCATGCAGTGCAAAAAAAATATACACAGCATTTTCTTTTTAAACATATGCTCACATGAAATAAAAGATGCTTATGCAAATCATAATATAACTATTCATCATGCTTTAGTTACAAATAACAGAGAGCTGAAACTTAACAAGTTTGAGCAATATAGTCTCTTTATTGACTCATAACATGCCCAAAGTCTAGAAGAATGGCAGATGTTAGATGTAGTTTGATCAGAGATCCAGTTATATTTTCCTTCAGATCTCCCGACTCTTCCATTCTTTTCAGCCTAGCCTCGTTGTCAGAACGGCTTTCTTCATGGAACCAAGATTTAAAATGTTTCTAGCCACATATCTGTACATAGTCATCAAGAAAGGGAAAACATCTTTTGCTCAGTGATTCTAGACTCTGGGATTCAGTGTGAGTTGCTCATGCTTAGACATCTGCAGCAGTCATAACAGCCGAAATATCCTAATTGACTTAATTTGGGTCATATACTACATTCATTTGGGAGGACAGCTATAAAACTATCTTTTCTAAAATCATTTGGAGTCTGAAAGAGAAATCAGGGAGTGTTTGTAAGAGAAGAAAGAACACAGCATGTAGGGCAGAGAACTTCAAATGTCAATTAGAGAACCACATAATTTTTGTAAGAAAAAAGTTATGTTTATTTATCTTGTTGCCTTGAATTCTTAAAGGAGCATGAAAAGTAATTAAAATTGATCTTATAAGACTAATTTTAATTTAACATAAACTTCAATCTGTAGAAATCTTTAATGGTCTGTCTGTATGTTGAATCAGAATCTTTCTGTGCTAAAGATAATCTCCCACTAACAAATTTGTTTTGCAATTTTGAATGTCTTAGACTAGACTTATTTGCAATAAGGTAATTGAAATTTTCCATTTCTTTGTTTTGTAAGATGCTACTAATCTATCACTTGGGAAAAAAACTGCAAACTCAAGTAAAATAATCTACAGAAGATTCTCACCTAATGTCCTTTCATTCAATGTCATTTTGTTATAACATTAATGAGGGAAAAAATTGGTTTTGTTACATGTTGTTTTGCTTAAAGTTGCAGTTCCCAAGAACTTATCAACGTTTAGGAGGACTTACTGGATCTACTAAAAACAATGAATTGATAGTCAAAAACATTTTCAACAATGAAATTTTCAGTTCTATTTGGATTTTGGAAAGCTTAATATTCCTAAGATGTAAATTTCCCCTAGATTGATCTATAAAGTCAACACAATCACAATAAAAATTCCAACAGGCTTTTTTTTGTAAAAATTAACAAATTTATTCTAAATGTAACATGAAAATTCATAGGACATTTACTCACCAACACAACTTAAAAAAAAACCTGGAATATTCAAAATTTTCTATAAAGCTACAGTAGTCTAGATAGCATAGTATTGGTGTAAGATACACAAATACTTCACTAGAACACAGTAGAGACTCCAGAAATAGACATACACACACATGCATACATGGACAAATTATTTTTGAAAAGGTATAAAAACAATTGAGTGAATAGAGTATATTTTCAGTGAATAGTATGGAATAAGTGGAAATCTATATGAAAAAAACAGGTAATTTAAATCCAGGTTTTGCATTTTACATAAAAACTAACTCAAAATACATGACAAAACTAAGTACAAAATTCTAAGCTATAAAACTTCTGGAAGTAAACAAAGAGAAAAAAATGTGACCTAGTATTCAAAGAATTCTGGATATGACACCAAAAGCATACACCCCAAACCAGAAAATCGATAAATTAGACTTCATCAAATTCAAATATCTCTGGTCTTTGCAAAACACTGTTAAGACAATAAAAGGTCAGGTTACAGGCTTGGCGCCCGTAGCTCAGTGAGTAGGACACCAGTCATACACGCTGAGGCTGGCGGGTTCAAGCCCAGCCTGAGGCTGCTAAACAACAATGACAATTGCAACAAAAAAATAGCCAGGTGTTGTGGTGGGCACCTGTAGTCCCAGTTACTTGGGAAGCTGAGGCAAGAGAATCCCTTAAGCCGAAGAGTTTGAGATTGCTATGAGCTGTGATGCCAAGGCATACTAGAGAGGGTGACATAGTGAGACTCTGTCTCAGAAAAAAAAACAAAAGTCAGGCTACAGACTGAAAGACAACATCAGAAAGTCATATAAATGATAAAGTACTTGTAAATATAATAGAATAAAGTATAAAAAATTGTTAAAGTTCAATAATAAGAAAACATCCCCTCAAAAAACAATGATGAAAAAATAGGAACAGTCAACATCATTAGTCATCAGAGGAACGCAAATCAAAACTGCAATGAGAAACCATCTCACCCCTGTTGAAATTGCTTTTATCAAACAAAAAAGAAAAACAGTGGCAATAACAAATGTTGGAGAGGATGTGGAGAAAGGGGAACTCTCCTCTCTCCTACATTATTAGGGGTAATGTAAATTAGTTCCACCACTACCCAAAAAAAGTATGGAAGTTCCTGAAAACTGAAAACTATGCTATGACCCTGAAATCCCAGTGCTAGGTATATATCCAAAATAAAGGATATCAGACTATTGAAATGCTACCTGCACTTCCTTGTATTATAGAATTAAAAGTAACGGCCAAGATTTGGAATTAACCCAGGTATCCATCAATAGATGAATGCATGTGGAAAACTGTAGTCCACATATACAAGGGAATATTATATAACCACTGAAAAAATGAAGTTCTGTCATTTGCAACAACATGGATGAAACTGGAGAACAGTATGTTAAGTGAGATAAGCCAAAAACAGACAACTTCCAACATGTTCTCACTCACATGTGGGAGCTAAATATTAAAAACAATCTCATGAAGACAGAGTGTAGAATGAAGGTGATCAGAGGCTGGAAAGGGTAGTGGAGAGAAGGGATAAAATGGCAGTGAATGGGTGCAAAACTAGTTAGACATCTACAAAGAATGAACAATATTTGATAGTAAAACAAAGTGACTATTGTCAACCATAAGTTAGGATATATATTAAAAATAACTGAAAGACGAGAGTTAGGATGTTCCTAACACAAAGGAATTATAAATATTTGCGGTGATGGATATCTCAGTTCCTCTGATTTTATTAAGTAACATTGTATGTCTATATCAAAACCTCACAAAAGCCCTATAAACATCAATTACTATCATTATTATTATTATGTACTCATAATAAAAATAATTAAAGATATGGGCAGACATTTCATCAAAAAGATGAATGAAAGGAAAGAAGTACACAAAAGATGCTCAATATCATTATTTATTTGAAATATGCAAATTAAAATCATCACGAAATGCTACCATACACCTATTAAAATGGGTAAAATTTAAAAGGCTGACCACACCAAATATTGATGAATAAGTAGAACAAGTAAATCTCTTATACACTGATGATAGGAAGCATTTTGGGAAACAATCTGGATATTTTTTAAAGGGTTAAACATACATTTACCATAAAATTTAGCCATTCTATTCTTACGTTTTACCCAAAAGATATTAAAAGTATATGTCAATACAAATAACTATACACGAACAATAATACAAGTTTTATTTGTAATAACCGAAAGCTAGAAATAATCTAAATGTCCACCAACAGGTGAATGTATAAACAAATCACAGTATATCCATAGAACCGAATATCACCCAACAGTAAAAAGGAACAAAGTTATTGATAGATGCTAGTACATGGATGATTTTCAAAATCATTAAGTGAAGTAAAAGAAGTCGAATGAATACCAATTTGGAATGTATAATTCAAGTCTTATAAAATTTTAAGAAATCCAAAAGGGTTAGCTGTTGCTTGGGAGGTGAGAGTAGGGTGGGAAAGAAGCATTTAAAAGAGGCACAAGGAAGCTTTCGGAGGGGAGGAAGGTTTTCATTATCTCAATTATGAATTATCATATAGAGAAACTTATCAATGTGTATATTTTAACAAAATGTGATTCCTTATGTATGAATTATAACTCACTGAAACTGCTAGAAAATGGTAATAGAGAAAAATGTAATATGACCCAAAGAAGCAAAATACAAGAAAAAAAATGAAGGTGTGTCAGAAAGAATGCTTTTTAGCTATAAGAAGCAAAAAGCCAAATTTAAACATGCTTCAAGATGAGAAATTAATTAGGTTATAATTATAAGAACTTGATAGGTAAACATTTTACCATAGAAAAAAAGTTGTTTAAGAACCAGCGGCAATAAGAGAGCATAGGGAATGAGTTGAATAATAAAATAGCTGAAAAAGGATAAGTTTTAGATTATTCATCCTCATGGTGAATAATGTGGGGGACATGTGAATGCCTCAAACCCGTGTCATTGTACAGATTGCATTCTACAAAAATGGCATTCTGGTAAGTGATTTTAGGATTATATGAAACTGAAGAGCAAAGCTATGAATGGCAACAACACTATGCTTAGTTGCCATGAATTCATGGAGGATCTGTGATGTGCCACAGACATCAACAATGAGAATGGCAAAAAAGACACAAGCAGTCATCATTGTCCTTGATCACTTAGAATTTCCTGTTAGACTTGATCATTTAGAAATCCAGTGCCCAAGATTATGAGGGGGAGAAGAGCTAAAGTCTCATCTTAAACTTCAACTACATTTGTGTTGCTAAAAAAATCCTGAAAAATTCACTTTTTATATAATTGTTAATAAGCTTGATCCAATTCAAGCAAATATTTATGAGTAAACTAGTGCAATATATTTTATTGGCAGAACTGCTATATTGTGTAATGATATTCACTGGATAAAAATGCTCGATAAATATAGTGATAAGAAAACACAACTGTAGCAATTAGAAAGAAAAGAGTAATGACGAGGTTTATTCGGCAGAGAAACCATTGTTAGGATTTGCACACCAAAGAATTCTATATTTTTATCAATTCTATTATTATAATCAAAACTTAAAAAATGAATCTACATTATAGTCAAAAGTCCAATTGTAAGAATTTCTCATAAACCTAGTATTTTTTTAAACCATTTGAATATCTAACACTCACCATTTAAGACAGTTGCTGGCCTACAAATCAAATTACAGACTTCCTGTGCCCCACTTTTTAAAGCTTGTGGCCTGCCTTTTATTCCAGCTGCTGCTCCAGTGACCCATCTTATCACTAGCTTTGATAAGCTTCACATAGTTGCAATTTAGGTCATTGCTTTATATCTCTTGCCTTCAGGATTTTTCTAATGCTACAGTGTGGCATGTCTGCAGATATCTGCTCAGCACTTAAGCATGACCAATCTGAGAGAGTAGGAGAGTTAAAGCCCCGCAGCTATCCTTAACCAGTGTAAGATTAAAGCCAAAGGATAAATGCTTCCTCCTTTCATCCCCCAGGCCCATAATTCTAAGACACATTTCATAAAACACTTCATAAAATGCAGGGAAATCAAGCTATAGTTTCTCATACTGATGGCCAACTTAATAAAGGATCTTTATGGTAACTTTTCCTCCTTCCCTGTCTTACTCTTGAATCTTCACTCCTATTCTCTGCATGTAATTCTTTGTCTCACACTCTACTTTTTTGGGTACCCAAGCTAAGGTCATTTTTACTTGAATTGGCTCTAAATATAAGAACCTCAGAATAGGTTTTGGAACCAGGATCAAGTACCAGTCAAACACCTGATGGTACAGGTTGATAAGACCCTGGCACACAAGAACATTCCAATTAGTAAGAATCTCACCCTTGTCCCCAGAACAAAGAACATTACAGACCAGGTTGGCCTATCAACTCAAGGCATGCTTGAAAAGGAGGGACTCTGTGTTTACAGATCTTATTTTCTACAGCGACAGAATACTTGCTGCTGAAAATCAGGCCTAAGATTTTAATTATTTTATTTTATTTCAGATTAATATGAGGGTACAAATAATTAGATAATATTGTTTGCAAGTACAGTTCAAGTTGAGGTTGAACTCTTTACTTGGGGAGTGTGCTATATATCCTTAGGTTGTGCCCAGTAGGTGAGAGCTTACCATTCCCTCCACTCCATCTTTTCCTTTCTCTCTGTCCCACTCCACTTGAATTTATTGTGAAGGTGGGAGAACTACAGAAGGACTGAACACAAGGCCTTGGTAGGGCTGCTAAGTCAAGGAAAGAGACCTATTTTTAAAAAGTATCACTCAGGGAAAACAAAATAGAGATTGTTTGGTGGGGGAGGTGTAGAAATTCCATGAACCTTGAGCCCTCAGATATCCCTAAACCTTTCAAGGCAGTAGAAGCCTTCTCCCTGGGGGGAAAAAGTAACTTTCTCATTCCTAAATATCTACTAAGACACTAAGGCAGATACCCAGCCAGATAACGCTTGTCCTCTTAACAATGTCTATCTACAACTCCCCATTTCTTCTAGGACAAAAACCCAGAAAAGATCTCTGTATAGTCCAAATGAAAAATGCAATCTCTTGTGTGTTGAAAGAATTGCAGGGACTGGTAATATGGACTAGCTGAAATGCATCAGATATGTACACATGACTTGTACCAGAGAAATAAGTGTTGGGGAGTGGTCTAGAAAAGCACACACTGGTCAGTGGAAAGACACACTAACACTATCAGGGATGACATTGACTTGGAGACCTGTGACCCAGAGTTCAATGTCCTCCTAAGGACACATGAATCCTGTCCTAGTCTGTCACAGGAATTGTTCTTTGAAACTTGTACCCAATGATGGGATTATATAAAATGAGGTAGAATATTGTATCAAATTTCCTTAGATGGTCTTGAGAAGGAATCAGAAGACTTAAGTAAATAAAAATATTTCAGGGAATGTACTATTAGAGACTGAAAACTCAGTGTTCACAGAGAGTAAAAACTTATGTTCCCCGGAAGGACCCAGAAGACATATCTTCATAAAGATAATTTTAAAACATACTAGGGACAGAGGCACTGGAATCTTTGACAAGCTCAGTATGTCCTCTGCAGATAGGGTTTAACAGTAGGAATCACTTCCTACTGGACTTTCTAGTATCCATAGGAATTTGATAATTATAAAACAGCAGAGGCCAAGTGCAGCCCTTAAATATCAGAGTAAGCTGAAATGGCATAGTTTCTTAACCACAGAGATTAGTGGTGATGCTTGGCTTGTAGTCTATGTACTTCAAAAAACAAAATAGATGCACAGTTGATTATGATGTTACTTTATAAATCAAGAGAGAGTACAGTCAGAGTCTAGAGATCAAAAGGCAGAAGGCAGAAGTGAACTACCACACTGCAAAATTATAACATCTCAACCATTTTTCACATCTAAGTCCATTCACTTAGCCAGAGTGCATTAACCGCAGACTGTATTAGTTTTCTAGGGCTGACATAACAAAGCACTACAGACTGGATGGCTTCATCAACAAAAATTGATTTTCTCACAATATGAGAGGGTAGATGTTTGAGACCCAGGTGTTAGCTTCTAACACCTTTAGAATTCTGAGCCTTTTCTCCCTGGTTTGCAGACTGCTGTCTTCTCCCCATGTCTTCCCATGGTCTCTCTGTGTCAAATTTTCCCAGTTTATAAGGACATCATTCACCCTTAAGGCCAATGCCTCATTTTAACTTAATTGCCCCTTTAAATTAGAGCCTACCTCTGATACAGTCACATTCTAGGGTACTAGGACTTACAACTTCAAAATAGGAATTTTGAGGAGATACAATTCAACCTATAACAAAGAAGAAGTTAGATTTTCTTGAGCAAGGGCTTCCACAAGCATTTCTAATAAACATTTTTTAAATAATTCCCTAAAGACCCACATGACCTTGTATGAGAGAAAGGAGAGTGACCAAATTATGTTAGTACACTGATACCAGAGTACCTGGACTCCATCATAAGTCCTCTGGTTTGCAAGAGGTTTATAAAGATTGTGTAAAAATGAGAATCTCCCCCACCTTCATATCATCATGGTCCAAAATTCTCACTGAATGATTCAGTAGTTAATTCCTTGGTCTCTAAGTTGCCATTGAATAGATGTATAGAGTATTTGGCATGCTCTCACATTAGTTCTCTGATCTACAGTATAAGGCCATGTGTAGTTGAAAAGGAAAGAGGAAACACTTAATCAGCTACTGAACTCTGTCAAGACTGTAATGAAGAAGCAATATTGCAAGTCAGGAAAAATTTTAGAGATTACAGCTAGCCTCAGAAACTTAAATATGCTGTATTGGTGGTTCCCAAAATAGCCTCTTTTTTGATTCACTGGTTTTGTCTCTGCAAAAAAATGGATGGATTGTAGCATATAATAATGAACTATTATAAATTTAATCAAGTGGTGGTCATTCATAGCTATATCTGTGCTGTAAGTAGAGTAGAATCTCTATAAGTTGACCACAAGAAGGGACTCTAACAAACTGATCAACAAACAGAGGTGGTATGTTGGAACATAAGGAACTAGGGCTACAGTACTGACACAAATATGTGGTGCATGTTCAGTCTATGAAAATTATTTTATCTTAAGGAGGTGCTCATGTAGGGAGGTGGTCAAGTATAGAGGCTCTACCGTATTCTTTACTGAAACATAGCAGCAGAACCCTGGCACTTAGAATTGGTCTGCTGGATACATTCTTTTCGATCTCTATTAGTAAGGAGGATAGAAAGGAATTCTCTTTTACAAAGGAGAAAGAGCAGTACACATTCACTGTCTTTCCTTAAGGTTGTGTGAACTATTCCATTGTCTATCCCGAAGGAACTATACTGCTTCACAAGCAATTTGGTCATCCTGATATTCCGCAGGACATTTTTTGTCCATTGAAATATGAATAAATTTTAATTGGATATAGAGAGCAGTAAATAATCTTGTAAAACATAGTTGCCTGAGGATAGAAGATAAATGCCATGAAGATTAAAGGGCATTCCCTATTGTTAGGTTTATCATTGCCCAAGGGTCAAGAAAAGATAGGCCTTCTGTCTACGATAGGGACAAGTTGCTACACTTTGCCTCCCCTATGACAAAAACAGAAGCACATTACTTGGTGGCCCTTTCTGACATTTGAAGAAAAATTGGTAATTCTGTTTTGATCTATTTATCTTTAATAATTTAACTTATGATGCCGACGATTTTGAATAGAGCCCTCAGTAAGAGAAGTCCTAGCAGAAAGTCTGAATTAGGTACAAGCTGTCCTGTCACCCAGGTAATCTAACCTAGCAGATCTGAGGATGGCAGAAGTAGCCACGGTAGATGAAAAGGCTTTGTGACATCTCTGGCAAGCCACAATAAAAGAGTCATTGCACAAACTGAGGATTTTGGAGCAAGGCCATCACTTCTGTGTCATCGAACTACTGGCCCTCGAAAAATAGCTTCTGTTGTACTAATGGGCCCTAATAGAAACTGAAGACTTGGTCATGGATATGAAGGAATCCTGTCACACAGCAGGTAGAAATTAACTGTGTCACAGAAATGATACATTCAGGAAAGTGCCTGAGCAGATACAGAATCTGCAAGTAAGGTATAAGAAGAAAATCCCAGACCACATTTCAGCTAACTCTTGGCCATCTCTAGAAGTGCCCTGGAGATCCTTGACCAAAAATACTTGGACCTAGTCTACAGATGGCTTGTACTAGTGCTGGCCACAAATTGGCTATTGCTGTATTTAGAAGTGCATCTAAATGACAGCAGTGAAGCAAAAAACTTCTAATAGGAAAATTGTGAGCAGCATACTTGATAATTTTCTCTGTGTGCAGAGTTTCATGTCTCACAGTAAAATATCCACTGCAGAGAAAGCACTGAGTGTTCATACACGCCAGACACTTGCCTTGGAACGTCAGCCAGCCTTTCTCCTCAGCCACCCAGCACTGGAGAAATGAGCCATGAGTGAAAGGTAAGAAGGTCGTACTTGATTCAAGAGCACCAGTGTCCTCTCCCCAAGGCTGATAAGGCTACGGCTACTGCTGCATAACCAACTTAACAGTGGCAGAAATGATACTGGGAATTCATAATGGTGGAGGGTAATTATCCATGTTTTGGTTCTTTAACTTACATCTGACCTTTAATATTTTAATGTTAAAGTTAAGTTAATATGTTAACATATTAATGTTAATATGTTAACATGTTATACTTAATATTAAGTTAATATGTAAGTAATAAAGTTTTACCAGATTTAGTATTTGCTCTGGAATAGGAACCTGTTTTTCCTTCCTTAAAGTGCCTTTTGCAGCACCACCACCCACGTATGTCACACTGTAGCGTGCAAGAGTAGGGTTGCATCTACAGCAAGAGTTACAACCCTGGGAAAATGACAATGGTGTCCTCCAGTTTTATTACAAACCCTTTCTCCCAGATCATCAAACCTAATAGAAACCTGCTCCATCCTGTTAAAGAGTCAGCTAAGTTGACAGTTTAGGGACAAAATCCTGTGACGTTGGAACCATTTCCAGAATAATTAAGTACTTAACCTAAATCAAAATGTAATGTTGTGTGTCAAAAATTAGAAAATACAGGTCTAGAAAATAAGGGGATGAAATAGTCAATATTTTAGGAAACCCTATTTAATATATGAATGTTTCTGAGAAGAAACTCTATAAATAGTTAAAAGGCTAACCTGCACAAAGGAAGCCAAATAATGGCTTTACTGGATAACCTGAAAATTAGCAGAGAGAACACCTATTGTCATATTTTAGTGATCTACCAAAATTCAGAGAATATGATATACTCAGATTATAACATTCTAGTCTATTTTATCCTTTCTGTTTTAATTTTTTTTTAACTTCAATAAAAACCTGCATCTTAAATGGGGGGGGGAAGAAATAAGCAATATTTCCATTAATACACTTGCAGAATTTGTGCTTGTTACTCTCACAACTTAAAGTCTTTCCGATTCGATGTAGAGGTGTCCAACCATTTTTCTGTTCTGCAAGAACAGAACACATGGGAAGAATAAGAGTTGTGTAGGGCCACATAGTAAATACACAAACACTAACAAAAGCTTATGAGAAATAAAAGATCCTCACACATGCAGCATGCAGCCCATGGGTCACACGGACCCCTGGATTATAGGGTAAAGGGGTCCTTCCACCAGAAAACACAGGAAGTGTGCTAGTGAACTTAAGCTATGACTATTATTTGGGGATCTTCATGTCATAGAATTAACAGAAAAAAATGAAAGAGAGAAAAAGGAAAAGTCACTACACTTGGGGGCATGGCCCATGAGCCCCAGGAGAGCTAGGTTTGCCACTGTGTTGCGGGGAAGTGAGGAGTAGACGCATACCCCACCCACCCACCAAAAAGACTCGTGATGGCACTTCTGTGCTCTCAAATAACTGCGAACAAACAATCACAACAACCGTAGTACACTAAAGCAATTCCATTCAGATCCTCCAAGGCTAACGGTGCCCGTCATCTCAGTAGACAAACAGAACAAACAAGCTGAAAGTCTGGCTGGGTGTGAAATAACCTGACATGAGAGCTTGAGGAGATAAATACTGAACAACAGTTACGGCCACGGGCAACGCTACATGGGTCAAATAATCCTGTGCATCTAACTGAGAGAATGACGACATTCCGCGCTGGTATTGCATGGACACGTTCCTCTTGTGCCCGGTTTTATAATTCTCCCAGTTTCTCCTCTCGGGCTAGCTGCGGTAACCAGGCCTGTGGAGGCTGCAACCAGCTTCTCACCGGGGCCACCTGGGAGCACCTGACCGCAGACCAGGAAAGCGCTGCCCGCTGCTTTCACCGAAGCGTCCTAAAGCTGCGGTGCGGGACGCGGACGGGAACCCACCCAGCACTCATGCACCGGGAGCCTGGAAATAGAAACGAGGTGCTGCCCACGGGGCCATGCTTGACCAAGGAATATGAGAGTTTAAATACATCAGTCCGAAAACTCTAAGCACATTTTTTTTTAGTCTTCTCAGATCACGGGTGTGCTCCTGTCTGCCATTCTTGCTGTGCTCCCACAGACACCACCTGCGTCAGAACCTCCTCTCCTCTTGGTGGTTCATGGCCAAGGCTCTGCTCATTTCCTCTTGAGTCTAAACACTCATATTTAACAAAAAGTATAGTTAGATCTTTCCTCTCATATCAAATTGCTGTATTATCCCACACTTTATATTTCCAAAAACCTTCTGCATAAGCAAAATAAAACTGTTTCTTAAACTTGTAAGATTAACGTTTTCTACCTTTTAATGAAATTCAGCCACAGCATCAAACATAATTGACCTACCTTAAAATCTAAAGACATCAGCTATTATTAATGAAGTGTTTTAAGGCACATTTTGGAACATGATCACACTTAGAATATATATGAAGTTCTATATGATAAAAGATTAACTTATTAACCTCAGGGCATTCTCTCTGCATCAGCAAAGTTTGGGAGTATTGGAAAAGAAGCAATATCTCAAATAATTTGTACAACTTTCTTTAACAACACATTAAACGGGAATAACAGACAAGTTGGTTTCAAATCATGAAATCTGCTTCTCAAGAGAGCAGTTATCAACGAGGCAAAACCCTCCGTTTACTCTTCGTGCCTGTTTTCCACCTATTATCTACAACCTCTCTGACCTTGGAGAATTCTCTTTAAACGTGGTTACCAAGACAGAGCCAAGTTTAACGCAACTGTCAAAGAAACTTGGGATGGCATGAAGCACAGAGAAACCTGTACAATTTTTCTTTTATCTAAGTTTTAACAGAGTTCAACTTATTCTCAATTTCAGTTATTCCATTTTTTTCATCATGTGTCTTGATCTACAATAATATTTCAAAAACTATAGTTAGCTCCTCATAATCTTTTTCTTTATATCATTTTTTCCGTTTCTTTATTATATCACTTCTTTTCTGATACTACAATTCTCCATCGTTTAGGTATACTTATATTTCATATATAGCTTTGCTTATCATTCTAAAATTCTCTGCCAGCTCATCTCTACAGTTTGAATTAACTTTATTTCCATACCATTGTTACATTTTTAGTTTATCACGAGGAAGTTTTACACATTTTCTGAAATCTCAGTAAGTTATTTGATTTTGTAAATATATTGTGATTTTTTAATATAAATTTATCAAATTATATATTTAATGATAACAAAACATAAAATAATATTGAGGCAATTTTTAAAATATCGTGTCTGGGTGGGATGCAATTATAAAAGGGACTTTACTTAACAAATGCAATCAGTGTAACCTAATTCTTTGTACCCTCAATGTATCCGAAACAAAAAAAATAAATTAAATAAATACATCATATTCATATAGATGAAACGTTAGTGAGATGGGCACATAAATACCACTGTTGAGAATATGAGTTTGATACAATCTTTTCTACGAGGAAGTCTGCAACACAGATCAGTCTGTTGAAGTTATACTTTTTTGAGCCCTTACATATTTCACTATCTATCCTATGGTAATATCCAGAGATGCCATCAAAAACTTACAGGATGAGAATGTGCATTCACTTTAGCAGTATCTATACTAGCAAAAAAAAAATGTAAAAAACTTAATAACCTTACAGAATTGGTAGATAAAATATAATGCATCTATACTATGAGATTCATGCTGTGATTTAAAAAGTTTTTGGATAAAGTTTTAATGAAATGATAAAATGATTATGATACAATACCAAACTGAAGAAAATACTGAGTAGAACATTGAATATCCAGTATTGTAAACATTTTAAAAATTAAAAACAAAATGAGATACATAGATCGTGAATGTATAAAAATCAAATATAAAATAAAATATTCTGTTAATAAACCCTTTTGGAATAATAGAATATTAGGTTATTTTAATTTATTTATTTATAATTTATTTTCACCTTATAGATTCTTCTCTAATAGGCAAATACTTTTATTTAAATCAGAAAAATCTATTTTTGAAAAAATTAAAATAAAATTTCTGAGTTGTGTTTTTTTAAAAATTCGGTAATAGATTGAAGCTTCGTCCCAATAATATTAATCACTTAAGAGATAAAATTTTTAAAATAATGTTACTTTGTGCTCCAGATGACTGCATCAATTTAAATAATTCCATTTCATGTGATACATTTAAGGGTCCTGAGATAGCTTATAAAATCTAACAAGTGAGAAATGTAGTAACCCACATAATCACGTTTAAAAAAACTATTTTCTGCGTATCCCTTCTCTGATTATTTCAAAGAGATTCTTTTATTATCACCTTTTACAGACGCCTGGTTTTCTGCATAGGACAGAACATATGAACACTATATGCTCTTGAACTTCATCTAACAATATTGCCCATCTAGATAGAATATGATTCTCTGACTCAAACTCAGACTTCAGAAAGATTCTCACCAACCTAGTTTGGATAAGTTGCAATCATTTGTGGCAAGAGGAAAATTAACAAGAAAGCTTCCATAAAGCACATTTGGACAGCTGAAAAGGTCAGAGAGGGCAAGTCACAAAAAAGGGATGTTGTAGAGAATACAATGTGTCCAGTACAATAACTATGAACACACAATTAATAATCTCTTTCTACTTGTGTGCTTCATTTGACGTCTGAAGTGAACTAAATTTTACTATACTATATAACAGTTATTGATTGTCTAGACCTATTCACAGACATTTTTGATAGGATAGATAGTTCTTCGGGACTATATCACATGTTTATAATATACAGTATCTTTATTGTTGAGACAGTATATTCTTTAGAAAAGTTCTTTCCAATGGAAATATAATATGACCTACATAGGTGATTTTAAATTATCTGGGACAAGTTACTTAAAAGGAACAATAAACAATTAATTTTAATAATATATTTAATTTAACCAAACACATACAAAATATTGTTTTTTCAACATGTCCCATGAGCTACATTTCAAGTGTTCAGCAGAGTCTATGGTTAACAGCAGCCCCCTTAGACAGTGTAGCCCTATAATATATAGTGCACGTATGTAACTGTGTGTAATATGTTCTCTTTATATATGTGTGTGTATCTATACAAATCAAATATATTATCCTAAAATTCTATATAATATGGAATGTATTTGTTAATATGTCCTATAAATGTTATTATTATATTCACATGTTATGCATAATTGACACAAAGTAAACATTATATTACAGAAGGATATAAATAAGCTTAAGTTCTAATGGCTTCACTCACATGCAAATGCATCATGGTTAGTGTATTTTACCATAAAATCTCTGAAGCAGACAGACTCCATTGAATTTGCTTCTCAAGGACATAGGAATCTAATCCTATTTAAGTGGATCAATTAATGTAGAAAATTATTCTATGAATAACAGAAGACATATACAAACTATAATGTAAATAATGAATAAAATTTTAAAAAATATTTCTGATTAGTCTTCAACTAATTTTGCCAATAATTCTCTGTAACTGTCTCTCTTTTACCATATATATGTTTTCTTTTAATAAAACAGAACATTACAAAGAGTATATCAAACAGAAATAGGGAGTCTGATTTAAGCAAACTTAAAACTAAGTGTTACATTGCTCATTTTAAGAAAAATATTTAAAATTCTTTCTGGCTTATAAGATACTTCCTAAACATACATAAGTGAATTTGAACATCACTTACCATAAGCAAAATTAGGAGATCTTATAATCAAGTTCAAAACACAAAATGATTTTCACTTTTTCAATATGTATGAAATCATCAAGAAAACAAACAAACAAACAAAGCTGAAAACTCTCTTCTTATCTCAAAAACAGAGTCAAGGTAGCCTTGTAAAACCTTATTGTTTCCTCTGTTTTTCTATAGAGCTATTTTACGAAAAAATTATTTAAAGCTGTTGAACATCACACTCAGCTGCAGACGGTCTTTCATTTCAGGAACACATCAGGACAGGTTGGTGCTGAGGAAACTGAGGCTCTGGGGAAATGCAAAATAAGCTCCTAGTAAGACCTGGCTAACTGCAACCCATCCTATAAAATATTGATGTACAACAGGTAGGACTTGTGAAAGTTGGGCTGTGCATCTACCATACAGTTAGCTCTGCCTTTAGTTTCTCTTCTTGTGCCAATTTGAGTGATCAACTTGAACAAGATGCTCAGCCCTTGAGGATGTTTTGAGAACAGATTTTTCATCATTGTCAGTCAGATCATCCTTATTTTCCTTCTCTTAATTAACCCTTATGAGATGAGGTGCTTTTCAAATGGGAAGAAGTAAACACTCATGGAAAGAGTGTCTTTGCCCTACCATAGCAGATTTAGGGATTAAACTGCTCTGAGTTAAAATGAAAAGTGGCAGACAGACCTCTAAAGTCCTCCAGGAATATTCTTTTTATTCTCAAACATGTAATTGGAGGAATGACAGCTGTCAGTACGTAAGAGCATCAGTATTCTTTAGGGTTGACAATTCTATAATTTGCCTGTTGTTGCTATCAGATATAGGAATACAGAAAAGTAAATTCAGACACTGCCATGTTCTGGTTTGGTTACTACCAAATTCAGGCATGCCTTGGTAGTAACCAAGATTTGGTTACATATAAACATAACTAAAGCTATTAAGGCAGTTACAATTCTTTGAGAATATTAATCATATGCTATGGATCTACTGAATTAGTAAATGATTTAAAATAATAACAAATTCTCCAAACAAAATAGTGTTGCAAATTTAAATAAGACTTTGATATAACAAACATCTAGGACATATTTTAACTGACAGGAATGTAAGGATACTCAAAACAATTTATACCCGTCTCAAGTTCAAAAAGACGACATTAAAATGCATAGCAAGAAAAAATTGATCATATTGGAGGAATCTAGTCTCGATCCTTCATACATTCTTTCCTTTAATTTTTTATATGTATATTACAGACAATTCACATATACCATTTGAATTGATGGAGTCCCTTGGGTCTTATAAGTAAGAGTCTATAGCACTGATCATAGCTTCTTACAGAACCACCTTTCTTTTTTCCAGCAACGTTATTTCTCTCTCTCTCTCTCTGATAGAATTATTTCCCCCTCTTATGCGTTCTGAGCTCACAGCTTTTTCTTTATGGATTTTGCCTGCCTTAGTACCAAAACAGCATATTTTAGTCCATTTACCTGGAAAGGACTATGTCAGGTCACGTTCTCCACTCTGGCACCACCTCCCACTCCCCCCTTTCAACCTTCCCCATCCCCGGGCATTCAGATCATTCATTTCTCTGAAAATATTTTTCTCACTCTTTTCCCACATAATGAAAGGAGCTACTTAAATGAAGTAGCACCATTTTAGAACCAGAACACGCTTTCATGTGCACTATCACCAGATAGATCGTCATTTAAGGAAGCGATGTTTTCAAGTATTCTTTTTCAAACTACATGATTAATTTAAAAGAAACTTTCTCTGTATCCTTCAGATACTCTCCTTGAATAATGCTTGTGGTTGGGTCACCACAACCCTTTTTTTTTGATAAAGTATTTTACAATGAGAGAATTTACATTCTCTTGATGATAATTTTAAAATTAGGTATTTCAGTAGCATTCAATATGTGTAAGATGCAGTTTTTATTTACCTTTCCGTACCTCAGGAAGGTTTGCAGCACAGACCCTGTCACCTTTGATAACAAATGAAGAAACTCAGTCTAACAGAAGCTACGAGGAATTCAATGACTTGCACAAACTGACACAGATACTAGAGAGTGGAGACAGAACTAGCCCCTAGAATTCAAGCTCTCAATAAATTACTCCCTAATTCCTCGCAATTGATTCATCCAACAGAGAATTGTTAAATTCTCACTAAGTATTAAGCATGATGCTAAACGTGGCCAAGAAACAGTGAACCCAGAGACAATTTAGGAGGTAACCACTGAGAAAAGGTGGTCTTAACTCCAATCACTTACTGAAGGGAGTCAGGAAGAACTTCTAAGAGAAAGGGATGCTGACGTTCTTTCAGGAAAGATGAATAAAGTTTTACCAGGCAGATAGTATTCTGACAGTGCACAAAGATGATATTCAAGGACAAAACAAACCAAAACAAAAAACAAAAAAAAAGAACAAAAATTAGTTTGATGAATGTGATTGGAATTTAGGTCTGTGAGGAGGCTAGAGGCAGGGTGGGTAGAAATGGCAGCAGCAGAACTGAAATTTGAATGGTAGGCACATCTGTACATATGTGTGTATATATATATTCTTTTTTGTTTGACCCTTTTCACACTGAAAGGTAGGGTCTGTGTCCTCTCTCGGATCTGTATGGATTCTGAGGGTACTATTTGACCAGTAGAATATGAAGCAACACTTTTTTTTTCTTCTTCTTTTTTTTTAAGACAGAGACTCACTCTATTGCTCTGAAGTATAGCATGGTGATGTCATAGCTCACAGTGATATAGTTTGCCACATTCAAGGCTGGACAAGGACCCTGTTTTCCAGTCCTAAGCAAACAGGCTTTTTCTCTCCAAATCACACTCTCTGAATACAAGCAAGACAGGAGAAAAGCAGTTTTTTTTCCAGTATGTCATGTGAGCTTGGCCTCTTCCTGAAGGAGACTTCCTGCCAGTTTCCCCCCCTGCGCTTGAAAGTACTACATTCATTTATTAATACACTCATTCACTCACCAATCAATATTGAAGTCTGCCAAGTCCCAGCCAAATGTAATTCTCAAGATCTCCCTATTTACAAAGCAATATAAAACTCCTTGATGGAAGACTCCCAGGGGGGGTTCCCACTTGGGTCTTCCCCTCTCTGCCAGAGGCTCTGGTGCCTTTCATTCCTTCTATTGCTTTCTATCTGATCAATTCTATCTTATCACTGATCTCTGTGATCCCTGGGTTCATTCTACAAATCTCCAAGACCAAGGACCTTTTGCAGAAAGAAATTCCAAAAACAACAGCAACTTCAAACTCTTGGTTTCAAGTGATCTTCTTGCTTCAGACTCCTGAGTAGCTGGGACTATAGGTACCTGCCCCAAAGCCCAGCTATTTTTTCTATTTTTAGTATACAGGGGTTTTGCTCTTGCTCACGCTGGTCTGGAACTCCTGAACTCAAGTGATATACCCGCCTCAGACTCCCAGAGTCCTGGGATTATGGACGTGAGCCACTGGCCAGCCTATGAAGCAATAGTTTCTATGACTAGTCTTTCAGAGGCATTTTCTGTCTCTACTTGCTCTTAGAACAATAGCCACCCTGTTGTGGAACTCTCAAACAACACTGTGGGAAAAACCATTTCCCTCAGCTGCCAGACAACAACCTAAAGGAGCTACTTGAAAGGGCAGCCAGAGGCCCTCTGTAGACCCCGTAGCTAAGATGTATAAAGCAGAGATGGGAGATGACTTCAGAGCCATGAGCAATTGTAGATTCAGTAAAAGTAGTTTAAGCGACTAGGTTTGGGGAAGTTTGTATATAGCCATTGATGTTTGGAATATGGGGAATTCATAGTCAGATTTGTAGAAAGGATCTATCTGCATGTGTGATGAATAGCAGTGGACTACCTCCTTTGATTAGATGGGAGATTAAATGGAAGAGAAAGATGATTAAATGTTCCACCCAATCAGATAGCAATCATATATTTTAGCTCAGAAGATAAAGCATGGATTTTAATGATTCTTAAAAGCAGTAGCATTTTAGAAAATCTCCATATTAACCTAACTTCAGGATGTGCTGTTAAAAAGAAAGATTCATACTCCTAAAACGTTTTGCCACCAATGAATATTTGTATAATAATGATGGGAAAATTTTATGATCTGAATACAGGAAAGAAAAACTAAAATATAAAAACTTACTCTCTAGAAAAGAGGCCATTGAAATTTTAAAGTATTCCTTAAATCCCAGAATAGAAACTAACTCTGCTTGAGAGCTTCCTAAAATCTCCAGTATATATTATTATATGTAATTTGGAGTTTTCCTCAAGAAGAAACCTTTTTTTTTTAGTTTTTCTATTTTTATTTTATTTTTTTAAATAATTTTATTGAATCATAATTGTGTCATTGGTGCAATCATAGGGCACAATGTGCTTCATATACAATCAGAAATATTTTGATCGTACTGTTACAGATAGCCCTCATGACATTTTCTTGATCACTATATAAAGACATTGATACTCTACCTTTAATAATGTACTCAGCCCTAATATGAATCTAATTTGTAGCTTTCATATGAAGGCTAAAACCCAATTATAGTACAAGAATACAGGGAAAAGGGAAAGGGAGGGGTGGGGAGGGGGGAGGATGGGTGGAGGGAGGACAATTAGTGGGATCACACCTACGGTGCATCTTAGCAGGGTACGGGTGAAACTTATTAAGAAGACACCATTTTTATTATAACATATAACTCTCAATTAAAACACCTAAAAGAATTTTAGAAAAATAACAACTCTGGCTTACCCCTCTGTGATTTAATTTTTTTTTTCTTTTTGAGAAGACTTGTGAAGTGGTTGGATTTTTTTATATTGTGCTTCGTGCTTTGAGTTTTTTTTTTTCTTTTATTAAATCATAGCTGCATACATTAGTGCAATCATGGGGTACAATGTGACCTTTGAGTTTTGTTTACTGATGTTCCCTTCATTTCTACAAATGGAGTGTTGATAAGAGATTATCATCCCTATAGTTCCCATTTTTCTCTGTAATTACAGTATTGAAAATGTTCCAAATATCCTGAAATGGAACCTTTTTATAAATAGTATTTCTGGGCATGTCTAGTGGTCATTTATTGTCACATACATGTAATGTTTTATAGATGGTGATTCAACATGTAGATATTGAAATACATTTTATATTAAGCCATATTGTTATACTTCCTACATTCCTCTGATGATGCATTGAAGGAGAATTTTCAAAGGCCACTGGCAAAGGAAAACTAATCAGTTAAGCTCTAGGTAGAAGAAAAAAGAGTTGTTTTTCAACTCCCTAGGAAATTATTTTCCAAGGCTAAAGGCAACGTAAATCACACCCCACCCTCTGTCTCTGAGAAATTTGCTCTGGGTTAAGTACAAAGGATGCTGAGATACACAGTCATGTAACCAGTGAATTGAATTGTTGGATTCAGTCTATACTGGCAAAAAGGTTGCATAAAAGTAGAATTAACAAACACAACTTTAAAAATTAGAGTTTCTACGTAAAATGTTAATTCTCTAGCTTCTCTTGAAGAAAATAAAAAAAGCGTCCAAACTACACCCACACTCTTGCAGGACAGCCCTTTGCTTATCGTGAGACAGTCGAGTGACTGCCCACAGTAGAAGGGGCATTCAAGAGCCAATGCTTCTCTCTCTCTCTCAACTTCCTCCCTTGAGACAGTGTGTCCAGTTATCATCATTACAGTGAGATTTATTTTTCTTATAGTAAAATTATGAGAAAGTGAAATTTATTGTATCCAAATTTCTAAAAGCAAGAATATAAAATGTAGTCAAAACAGGTAAATGCTTCCCGAAATATTTCTCATATCCAGACCACTTTGCTCATGTATATTACATTCTTGGTCCCAATAGGAATTTGAGTGTATGTCTTCTGATTTTAGACTGTCAAGATGAATTATTTGAGCCAAAAGAAAACTGTTGACTCTGCCTCCCTAGGCCTAAAGGAACTTGATAACTTATCAATTTCCATTTTATTTTCTCTCAAAGAATTTACTCACTGAGAATGTCCATCCTACTCCCCTGCCCCACCTTTTTAGCCATCTCACAAAATGGCCATTTATGGTTTTGAATGGCATTGCCCTCTTGACAAAAATATCCATCTCTGCCTTGCATTTCTCATGCATTTTAAATGCTTTCCATGTTCAGGTTATTACTGCCTTTAGCGCTTAGCTGACTTATGGTCCATCCACTCATTCAGTTCTTCTCCAATCCCACAGTCAAAGCATTCTATTAGAGATAGGGGTGTGTTTCTGGTCCCACTAAGTTTCTTATTCTTGTAATCAATGACAATGCTTAGTTTCTTCTCATAGTGTTCTGGTTTGAAAGCATCAACCAAAATACATTCTAGAAAGAAAAAGCTTCCCATTGTTTAATAAAATACACTTTAAAATTTGTTATGGAGCTAAATGCTTTAATTTTTTATTTTGTTCTGCCTTGCTTAGTAAAAGTAATCTTGTAAACACCTTGGAGGTGGAGGTGGAGGTGAGAGTATAAGGCTGTGCCCTGTATCAGGAAATGATCATGCTTTGCAAAATCAAAGGTGAGTGGGTCACAAGCAACTATACTGCAGACTATCACCTTGGGAGAGCAAGATGCCCTTGAGCAGTAGCATCTGTAAAGAGGGACTATGTTCTGAATGTTTGTATCCTTCAAATCCATGTGTTCAAACTGTTCACCAGTGTCAGGGGTGGTGCCTGTGGCCTAGTGCATAGAGGCCAGGCCCCATATACCGAGGATTCCAGGTTCAAACCCAGCCCCCGGCCAAAGTGCAACAAAAAAATAGCCACGCGTTGTGGCAGATGCTTGTAGTCCCAGCTGCTTGGGAGGCTGAGGCAAGAGACTCGCCTGAGCCCAAGAGCTGGAGGTTGCTGTGAGCTATAATGCCACAGCACTCTACCGAGGGAGACATAGTGAGACTCCATCTCTACTAAAAAAAAAAAAACTATTCACCAGTGAGACTGAATTCGGAAGAAGGGGCCTTGGAGTGATGAGATCAGAACAGTGGAACCCTCATGGATGGGATTAGTGTCTTGTGAAGGAGACCGCAGAGATGCTTTGCCCCTTCCATCATGTGAGGGTGCAGCTAGAAGGCACTACCATGACTCAGAGTGCAGCCCCTCACCAGACACCAGATCATGTCTTGATCTTGCACTTCCCGGCCTACAGAACCATGAGAAATGAAGCAAGTTCACTACTGAAGTTGTCGTTCATAAACTACCCAGTTTGTTGTACTTTTATCTTAGAAGCCCACATGAACTAAAACATGAGATAATGTCAGTGATTTAAAAAAATAAACAAACCCCACTATTAAAATATATTAGATATGTATATAAACATAGAAAGATGGAGAGAAAGGGAGAGAGAGAGAATATGGGGGGAGAAATTTCCAGACATATGGGAACGAGCAGAAAACATTAACAGGCAATAAACAAAAGTGCAAGCAGTGATTAAGCTGTTTTCAATTTGGGGCTGTACTGTTTGCTAATTAACATCTGTTTCTGGACTACACAGGTTGAGGCAAGTTAATAACATTGCTGCTGAGTCCTTATCTGAGTTCTTTCCTCAGTAGCAGCTATTCTGATTTCTTTAGGCCTAGAGGCCGAAGAGAAACTGGCACCTGTTTCTGAGTCTCCATTGAAGCTTCAAAATGGAAAATAATAGCCTAATTAAATAAAAGGATTTTCCTTCTGTCCTGGAGCTACCGGGGAGAACACAAACCATTCATCGGAGCTTTCGAGTTTTTATGCAACAGAACAGATGATGGATAAAAAGTTCAGGTGCTCTGCAATTAGTGCTGGGCAAGTGCTTCTGGCAGGCATCCAATGCCCAAAAACACAGCATTGCTATAGCCTGCCAAGCTACATCCTTAGGAAACCTCATTTTCCATCCCTTCAAAAGTCTGAATTGTAATTGCTGTGTGCTGAGACAAATGAAGGGCTAATCTGCCTCCTCACAGAGCACATTTCCAGAGGGGATCTCTCCGGTGTGACAAGAAGGCAGCTCTAATTCTTCCTAAATCACTGAGGGCAGCAGTGACACCCACACAAAATGCATAAAATGTATCACTTTGTCATCATTTATAACAGGAAGATCTGTTGACCATTCACATCAGAACCATCCGGAGTGGTTAGACCACAAAATCAAAATCTCCCTTGCTGGCATTCAGAGTCTATATTCTTTTTGTAGCAAGTTCTATGATTCTTATTCACATTAAAATTGGAGACCCCCTGGTCCTGGGTTATTTTTATTTTTTTATTCAACAAGAACATATTGAGCCCTTGCACTAGCCTGTACGCATTGTTTATTCAGCAGTAAATGTCATAGACACACTTTATATCCTCATCAAACCCTGGACCCATTCATAACCCTATTGTAAAATATAAAAGGAGTAATTAAGCAAATCTTTCATTGCTAATCCTCATCATCTCTATGAAGAGAAAAATGTGCCATCACAAAGAATAAATTGGAAGAGGCAAAAAGTCAGCTAGGTAAGTAGATAATGAGAGTGCCCTCTATGAAAAGATCCCTTCTCTTCCCCAAACATTAATTTTCTGTGGTGTACCAAAACTCTCATTCTTGATAAGGCCTTGGGGAAGCTTAAAGCCAATTCTAAGGAAATTTAAATTAAGACAGCTTTATTCTGTTTTTGATCCTCATCGTAAACTTGTAAGGTGAGCAAAGCAAATACTATCATGGCCACAGATGAGGAAAATTATATTATCAGGGAATTTGACCATGAACATAAAGCGAGCTGATGATAAACCTTCACTTTGTTCACGGGTCTTCCTGTTTGCAGTTCATTGCAGAGAAGAAGAGGAAAAATTCAATAGGATGGGTCCAAGGCAGAAGGTATTCTAGGCTAGTCCAGAAGTACATTTCCTACCAGAGGAAAAGTAAACTTGTCTAAATAGAGTGGAATGTCTTTTGCCTGTAAAATCTTCAGCAAAACTTTTCCTTCCTCATGATCTAGTCACATTAAAGTATTTATCAACACACCAGTTTTAGAAACTCTTCCTGAATTAAATTTAGTTCTTGCCTTTCTATTAAGCAGAGGATACTATGCTAGGTCCTGTGAAAATATTAATGCAATTGTCACTTCATATCTTTGGGAGATTAGTTCCAGGGTCCCTGAAGATACCAAAATCCATGAATGCTTAAGTCTCTTATATTAAATAGTGTCACATTTACATTTAACCTACATGAATCCTCCTGTATTATTTAAATCATTTCTAGGTTACTTATAATACTAAGACAGTGTAAATGCTGCATAAATGTTATTATCTTGTGTTGTATAAAGAATAATAAGAAAAAATGTCTATACATGTTTAGTACAGACACAACCATTCCTTTTTTCCCGAATATTTTTGTTGATTAAATCTATGGATAAGGAACCCACAGAAATGGAGGTCCAATTTTGTACAGTCCTATATCTCATGGAATTACAAATTAATTGGTAAGAAAAAGATACACCAGATATCCATAATGTAATCTAAAATTAAGTAACCACTAAATTAAAAATTCAAGGTGATTAATTTATTTGACAAATATTTAATGAACACTTACTATATGAAGGAAACTCTTCAGTTAGGTAAATTAGGCAAAGCATTTTTAAATAGTTGACACTTAAATTACATTTGTAATCGGGAAGAGAAGATTTACAGGTGGAAAATTACAAGAAAAGTATTCCAGACGCAGAGCAGAAAATAGACAAAATTAAAGAGTGATTTAAAACATATGATACAAAGGAAAATGCATATACGAATTTGTTCAGAATTTATAAAAATAATGCCACGAAAAGTTTGATATTTGGGCAGAGAAAATTTTTACAGACTTGGTGAGTGTTTAGGACTTTATCGTGAGGCAAGGTAAAAGCTATTGTTAAGTCTGAAGAATGGAAAAATACACGTCAGTTCATAATTGAGAAAAGAACATGCCTAAATTAAAAAAAAGACATGCAAAAATGTAGTAACTCATTTTTCTCTTTGCCTTCATAATCATATAGTGTTCATACATTAATATAGGTGGTAAATGTAGAGTATATTGTCCATTAGTGTTCATATATTAAATGTAGAGTATATCCCTAAACTTTAACCCTAGGAAATAGGGTTAATTCTCTACGAAAATATACTTTTCCAAGAACCAGCCAGTGATTAGTGCAGGGTCTCTTGTTCCCTTTTAAAGAAGGCAGGCAGAGTGGATTGTTGGTCTCATCTCAGCTTATGCATGTCACTGAGCAAGCATTGTCCCTTATTTTTCTGTGATTCCCATATTAATATAGTTACTGACATGTAGAATTCATGTTTGATGAATGAGTGAACAAATAAATCAATAATAGATAATCATTCTAGTATAAATAAGCTTTGGAGTGTGATATTTTCTATTATTTTATATATATGGGTTGCTTGCATTTTCTTCCAAAAACTGATTCTGCTTCTTGCAAATAGGATGACTCTTCAGCAGATTACACCCTGTAAGGAGTCTTCTCACCTTAATATATTCCATGTGAAGACAGAAGGATAAACTGAGAAAGTGGCCAAAGTGACTTCCACCCAGGCTTGCTAAAAAATAGGCACATACACACGCACACACATATACATAAAATTTATATACATGTTAATCACCTTCAAATTCAGTATGTGTGATCAGTGAATTTTAAGAACTACTTTTAACAAAAGCTGTGATAAAAAATTACTTTTACCTTATGCCATCTTTTCCAGATTGAAATCAAAGTATTTAAAAGTAAAGCATAATACAACTCATTTCAAAAGAATTTAACACAAATTTAAGCAGCAATAGAAAGTCATCTTGTCACTGGGATCGAGCTTCCTCTTATTAAAACTTTCTTTATATGACAGCTGAAATTTCTTTAATTATCAGAATATCTGGAAATAATTTTCATAAGTGAGGTTGTTATTTTCCTTTTTTCTGTGATGATTAAATCTTTCTAGAAATATATCATTATAGTCTACTTCCAAATAACTTTCAAGACTAACAAATCAGCATTAATTCGGGGAAAGAATATAAATGACGTTAAATCCTGCCCAAATCAAAAAAAAATTGGAGTGGGAAATGATTTGTTTTCAAAGAATGTCTATCAAAATTATTGGCAATTCTACAAAGGAAGAAACCCAAAGATATGGAGCTATCAAAGAGCTTTATTAGACAGTTTTATTGGCAATTCTGCAAAGGAAGAAACACAAAGATATAGCACTATCAAAGAGCTTTATTAGAGAGCTTTAATGAAATTATCATTATCAGCATGGAGTGGAGTTTTCCCCAGCTGCTTATTCTTCCCAACATTGTAGGTGAACATTCACTTTAAGGTAGTTATTTTTTAGCCAACCAATTAATTATTTTCAAGGTAAAAATATAATAATGTAGGGTTAAATATGCATATGGGTCAGCAGATGTAAGATTTTCCTGTGATCTCCTAGAATTACACAGTCTAAAATCATAAATAATAATTTTAGATTGGATTTCAAACACCAAGATTGACCAAATAAAATTAAGTACTTGGAAGCAAGGGGGCTTAATTATGTATTTAGCATCCTACTATGTAGAATACTTAAGAATAATAGTTCAGATTAATAAGCAGTGAACATCATTCTATATTTGAAACAACACACTGCTTTATAGTGTAGTTAATTCATTACAAGATTTCTCCTCCCCCTATTCACGACACCCCACCATATAACTGAGTACTCTGCCGATTGCACTCTGAGTTTGACCATGTGATTTGCATTGACCAATAGGATATTGGCAAAAGTCATGCAATCAGAAGCTTTCAGAGTGCTTGTGTATTTAAAGTTTTTCTCTTTGGGCACGTTTGGAAAATTTTCATTGCCATGTGAACAAGTCCAGAGTAGCTTGCTGGATAATGAAATACCAAAAAGACCATAGATATGATGTCTCAGCTAAGTATCTTAGAATAGGTAATCCACCAGTTGATACAGAAGCTGACTGCAGACAACACAAGCAAGCCATGCAGGAATCAGGTAAGCATTGCCACAGTAGAAGGACTGAACTCCACAAAAACTTGTCAGCCCACAAAACCAAAAGCTGAGAAAATTGCTGTTTTAAGCCACTAAATTTTAGGATGCTTTGTTACAAAGCAAAAGTTAACTACTACGTATTATAAAATTGGTTTCAGCAAACAATTAATTTTTGTAAATTATTTATTTGAATGCATATAGAATAATATAAATATACATGGTGGGCATAAAGTTCATGTGCAACTTGAAATAGTATAACATAGTAAATTGCACACAGACTTCATGTCTATCTTGTATAATATTGAATCATATTCCCAGTAAGAATTTTATGTATTATGTTACTTCTGTGAAGTTCAGATGCTTATGCATCAATCTATTAAGAATTGCTCTAGGGGGGAGGAGCCAAGATGGCGGTCTGTAGCCAGCTTTCTGCAGACACTCCTGTCCAGAAGGAGAGTTAAAGGACAGAAATTTAGCAAGAAAGCCAACGGTTTGGAGCTGAGCCAAGAGACAAGGTCGAGGAA
>CAUYON010089771.1:0-25939 GCA_963573935.1 Arctocebus calabarensis | reverse complement strand
GGATTCGAACCGCCAGCTCAGGTGTATGTGGCTGGCACTTTAGCCCGTTGAGCTACAGGCGCCGAGCCAGGGGGTGGGATTCTTATGGGTAATGTAGTTGTGTTAGGATGAACAGGAGACTCTAGAACAGTGTTTTTCAACATTTTTTTTTTTTTTTTTTTAAAATCTCATGTCACACTTGAACCTATAGTTAAACTTACCGGCACACTTAAATTATATTGATTAAAAAGAATAAACTTACTGTGCTTTGAAATTCTTTCAAAAAAATTTAATCTTTAAAAATTTTTGTTACCACACCTAAGATCCTCTCACTGTACACTGGTTGAAAATCACTGCTCTAGAACTTTGCCTCATCGAAGAGCCTTCCTTTATTTACTGGTTTCACATGTTCTGGTCTCTGCAGGTGAAGGCCATGGAGGTGGATGTAGAGAGGCCTAAGGAGCTTGTGCGGAAGCCTTATGTGCTGAATGGTAGGTATGGGCCATATTCCTTTAGGTCAGTGGTTCTCAACCTTCCTAATGCCGTAACCCTTTAATACAGTTCCTGTGGGTCATGACCCACAGGTTGAGAACCACTGCTTTAGGTCATTGCCCTGCACTGTCAGGGTTGGAAAGGACCCTCAAATGTCTTCATTTTGCAGTTGGGGAAACCAAAGTTCAGAGAGAAGGAAGCTGGTCCAAGGGTCACAAAGCTAGTACTATGTCTCCAGTGGATCCTTTCAGTCTGTTGACTAAACTGAAGTGTGTGAATAAGATCAGGGAGGTTCAGGGAGGATAGAGCCAGGTACCTGAGAGAACAGCAAAGAAACTTAAAATTCTGGGTGGTGCCTGTGGCTCAAAGGAAAAGTTGTATTTCAAGCATATGCTAACAAGTCAGTTTCATGTATATTAGGGCTGTACAGGCTAAATATTAAAACAGGAGAGTAAACCTTGCAGGAAAGCAGAATACTCTAGGATCCCTTATCCATCTTTTCCTTTAGCTGTCAAGGAGCTTTAACAGTTCTCTTGAAGGTAAAAGGATTTGAATGGCTAGACATCTGATACAGAATTCCTTGTATCCTATCTTTATCTCATTAGTTCTTACAAGAATTACTGCATAGGCTGGGTGCGGTGGCTGACACTTGTAATCCTAATACTCTGGAAGGCAGATGGATTATTTGATCCAGGAGTTTGAGATTAGCCTGAGCAAGATCGAGAACTTGCCTGTACTAAAATTGAAAAACTAGCCAGGCATTGTGGTGGACGTCAGTAGTCCTAGCTGCTTGGGAGGTTGAGGCAAAGAAGATTGCTTGAGGCCATGAATTTGAGATTATTGTGAGCTATGATGATGCCATAATACTCTACCCAGGGTGACCAAGTGAGACTCTTGTCTCGGAAAAAAAAAAACAAAAACCCGGCATAAACAATAAAGAATTGCTGTATAAGATAGGGTTGTATGTACAAAACCGTAGGTACTTAATATAACCAAAGAGAATTAAACATTTTTAATTTTTAAAATTTTAGTTTATTTATTTATCTGTTGTCCTGGTTAGAGTGCTGTGGTGTCATCTGACCTCATTGTAACCTCAGACTTCTGGCTCAAGTGATCCTTTCGCCTCAGCCTCTTGAGCAGCGGGGACTACAGGACTCTGCCACAATGCCCAGCTTTTTTTTTTTCCCTGTTTTTTTGGCCGGAGCTGGGTTTGAACACGCCACCTTTGGCATATGGGGCTGGTGCCCTAGTCCTTTGAGCCACGGGCACCACCCATGCCCAGCTAATTTTTGTAGGTTTAGTAGAGATGGGGTCTTTCTCTTGCTCAGGCTGGTCTCAAACTCCTGACCTCAAGCTTTCTGCCCACCTTGACCTCCCAGAGTGCTAGGATTACAGGTATGAGCCACTCTGCTCAGCTGGAATTTGTAAAATTTTAAATTGTGGTTTAAAAATATATATAAAATTTAACATCTTAACCAACAGTACGGTATTGTTTATTCACATGGTTTTACAACAATCCTCCAAACTTCCATTTTACAGAACTGAAACTATCCTCTTTAAACAACAGCTCCTCGTTTCACCATATGTATAGCTCCTATCAACATGTCTAAAATATCACCTCACCTCCTGAGGCAGGAGACTCTTCTTGAGCTCAGGAGTTTGAGACCAGACTGAGCAAGAGTGAGACTCTGTCTTTCCAAAAAATAGAAAAATTAGCCAGGCATTATGGTGGGCACCCATGGACCCAGCTACGTGGGAGGTTGAGGCAAGTTGGGATCACTTAAACCCTAGAGCAGTGGTTCTCAACCCGTGGATCACGACCCACAGGAACTGTATTAAAGAGTTGCAGCATTAGGAAGGTTGAGAACTACTGCCCTAGAGTTGGAGGTTGCTCTGAACTAGACTCATGCCATGACACTCTAGGGTGGCCAGCCAAGTGAGATTGTCTCAAAACATTTTTTTTTGTTTGTATTTTAGAGATAGAGTCTCACTTTGTTGCCCTTGGTAGAGTGCCATGGCTTCATGGCTCACTGCAACCTCCGGCTCCTGGGCTTAGGCGATTCTATTGTCTCAGCCTCCCGAGTAACTGGGACTACAGGCGCCCGCCACAACGCCCAGCTATTTTTTTGTTGCAGTTCGGTCAGGGCCAGGTTTGAACCTGCCACCCTTGGTATATGGGGCCAGCGCCCTACTCACTGAGCCACAGGCACCGCCCAAAACTTTTTTTTTTTTTTTTTTGAGACAGAGCCTCAAAACTGTTGCCCGGGGTAGAGTGCTGTGGCATCACAGCTCACAGCAACCTACAACTCCTGGGCTCAAGCGATTCTCCTGCCTCTGCCTCACAAGTAGCTGGGACTACAACGCCCAGCTGTTTTTTGTTGGAGTCATCGTTGTTGTTTGGCGGGCTGGGGCTGGATTCGAACTCGTTAGCTCAGGTGTATGTGGCTGGTGCCTTAGCCGCTTGAGCCAGAGGCGCCAAGCCCATTCTTTTTTTTAATATTTTATTTGATTGTTTTGGAATTTTGGCCAGGGCCGGGCTTGAACCCGTCACCCGTCACCACCACCACCACCCCCCGTATATGGGGCTGGCACCCTACTCCTTGAGCCACAGGCACCCCCCCCTTTTATTATTATTTTTATGTAAGCAATATTAAAACCTAACCTCTGGGTAATACCTGACTTTTATTTCCCTGTCTTCTGGCTTTTCTCACCCTAGACCTGGAGGCAGAAGCCAGCCTTCCAGAAAAGAAAGGAAATACCCTGTCTCGGGATCTCATTGACTATGTGCGCTACATGGTGGAGAACCATGGAGAGGACTATAAGGTGAGCGGCTCAGGCCTGGCAGGAAGAACCACTTGGTCTGGTTGGGAAGGCACCCCGGACCATTCATGGCCTGATCTGTTTGCCTAGCATCTGCTTCCTGAAACTGAGTGGAAAGAAAGGGAAGAGAAAGACTCTTAAGATCCCATCAACAGAGATCTAATGTGAGCAGAATGCTTGCAGCAGGGATAGACTGGTTTGTGGTTCCTGTCTTTCACAGATACATTGTTTTGCTTACATGGTATTTTTTCAATGACTTGGACTAGTTGCCATTTTAATTATGTGAGGGTTCAAATAGAAGTCTCTAATTTTGGTTTCTTTTAAAAATTGAAAGATCTGGCCACATTGTGCTCAGGTGAGATTAGTTGGCTATGGATGAGGACATGGGCTCCTCAGCTGGCCCCAGTAACTCTTGGGCTTAAGCGATTCTCTTGCCTTAGCCTCCCAAGTAGCTGGGACTATAGGTGCCCTCCACAATCCCCAGCTATTTTTTGTTGCAGTTGTCATTGTTGTTTTGCTGGCCTGGGCTGGGTTTGAACCCACTGTGCTACAGGTGCCGAGCAATACAATGTGGCTTTTGATTTTAGGGATAAGAGGTGGCTTGCCCAATTCAGCCAGAGCTTAAATTTGAACCTTTGCTTGTCAAGCCCTTCTCAAGTAGCCTTTCTTTCTTCGTAGGCCATGGCCCGAGATGAGAAGAATTACTATCAAGATACCCCAAAACAGATTCGGAATAAGATCAACGTCTATAAACGTTTTTATCCAATGGAGTGGCAAGCCTTCATCGATTCTTTGCAGAAGGATAAGATGGAGGTTGAGTGACTGGTTTATATTACACCTGCCCCATGCAGAGCCTTCTGGACCAGTGAAGATGGAGCCAGGGTTTAAAGAAGGGAGGGGTGTGTACCTTCAGAACGGTTGGCCAAATCATGGAATCAGGTCATATGCACCCTCCTCCCTCTGTGGAAGGAACTCTGTCACAGGTTCCAATTTCTATTCTTCTGGGGGCTCATGGAAAAGCCAGAACCTGTTTTCAGAGTGGGTAGTATGTCTGAATTATAGTCTGTACATAATAAATCAAAGATATTTTACTTCTTTGATGATTTTGTATTTTCCCCTTCCAGCCAAAACCACCTCTGCCAAGGCTTGAAGCCAACCAGCGCAAGAGCATGCGCCACATTCACATGGCTTTTAGGCTCAGCCTCTCTCAAGTGCTCTCTGCCTTTGTTTCCTACGATAGCTTTATTACTATTATTATTATTGAGACATAAAACAAACTACTGTGAGTAGTGTCACAGTGGGGTTTGAAGTCAAGTCCAACAACTAAGCCTAGGTTTTCTGCTTGCTGTCTTACCTTTGATCTCTGAAAGCAGTGCCATACTATCAGGGCAGGCTAGAAGGGTCCCAGAAATCCTCCCCCCAAATACCTTATTAGAACTAGTTTGAGACAGAGCCTCAAGCTGTCACCCTGGGTAGGGTGATAGCTAGGACTATAGGTGTGTTCATCATGCCCAGCTAATGTAAAACAATTTTTTGTGTGTGTGGAGATGGTGATACCTGTGACACAGCAGTATCATAGGATGTGGAGTGGGCACTGGGCATTTTCTTAAGTCCTGATAACTTTATCCCCAACTATAGTAAAACAAAAATGCTCTCATTTCCAAGGTTTTGTCTAGAAGTACCCATAATCTTTTCCCTCACTTTTTTTTTTTTCCTAAGCAATAGGATCTTGTTTTGTACCCCACACGATCCTCCCACCTCAGCCTTCTGAGTAGCTAGGACTATAGGTGTGTTCACCATGCCCAGCTCATGTAAAACAATTTTTTGAGTGTGTGGAGATGGGGGTCTCACAATGTTACTCAGGCTGGTCTCTAACTCTTGGCCTCAAGCAATTGCCTCAGCCTCCCAAAATGCTGGAATTATAGGCATGAGCCACTGCACCCAGTCCTCACTGTTATTGAAAACCTATAAGGTTAGGTTAGCCTGTGGCTCAAGGGACTAAAGCGCCAGCCATGTACACCTGAGCTGGCGGGTTCGGATCCAGCCCTGGCCCACCAAACAACAATGACGGCTGCAACCAAAAAATGGCTGGGCGTTGTGGCGGGGGCCTGTAGTCCCAGCTACTTGGGAGGCAGAGGCAAGAGACTTGCTTGAGCCCAGGAATTGGAGGTTGCTGTGAGCTATGACGCCACAGCACTCTGTCCAGGGTGACAGCTTGAGGCTCTGTCTCAAAAAAAAAAAACAACAAACCTATAAGGTGCATGGTTTTATCCTTATCTTAACAGGTAAGGAAATAAGCAGGAGTAGGGTCACAGTGGGGTTTGAAGTCAAGTCCAACCACTAAGCCTAGGTTTTCTGCTTGCTGTCTTTCCTTTGATCTCTGAAAGCAGTGCCATACTATCAGGGCAGGCTCCCAGAAATCCTCCCCCCAAACACCTTATTAGACCCAGTTTTATTTATTTATTTTTTTGAGACAGATCCTCAAGCTATCACCCTGGGTAGAGTTCTATGGCATCACAGCTCACAGCAACCTCCAACTCCTGGGCTCAAGCGATTCTCCTGCCTCCACCTCCCAAGTAGCTGGGACTATAGGCGCCTGCCACAATGCCTGGCTATTTTTTGGTTGGAGCCCTCATTGTTTGGTGGGCCCGGGCTGGATTTGAACCCGCCTGCTCAGGTGTATGTGGTTAGTGCCTTACTTACTTGAGCCACAGGCACTGAGAGACCCAGTTTTAGACTGCAACATGAGTTGCCACTGTGAACACTGAGAGCAGAGGTTTTTTTTTTTCTTTTGACACAGCAATCTCAAAACTCCTGGGTTCAAGTGATCCTCCTGCCTTAGCCTCCCAAGTAGAAGGGACTACAGGCACCTGCCACAGTGCTCTTCTAATTTTTCTTTTTTTTTAAATAATCTTCTAATTTTTCTATTTTTAGTAGAGACAGGGTCTCTTGCTGAGCTCACAGGATCCTCCTGCCTCACCTTCCCAGAGTGCTAGAATTTACAAGTGTGAGCCCAGGCCTGGCCTGAGGGCATAGTCTTTAGGCTCTGTAGCAGAGCTCTCAAAGGTCTATTCCAAATTTAGGCCTTTGATTAGGGAGAAGCCTTCCCTATCACAATCCCTTCCTTCTAGGCTGTTTAGGGGCCCTATAGCCCCTAGTACCCGTGAGAGAGGATACCCGAGAAGGGTGAGGTCTGGGAGAACAGGTCTTCTCCAGGACCTCTCCACGGTGATTCAGCCCTTAGGAATTTGTAAACTTAACTTCCTGGAACTTGGAAATTTCCAAGTTCTGTGAAATCCTGTAGTTCTGTGGGGGCTGGACTAGCATCTCCCGCTTGATTCAAACTGGCCAATGAGAAGGGTACCTGTGGGGTGGAACTTTTTGGCTGTCAATAAAAAGGGAAAGATCAAGCTAGACGGGGAGTTTGGCCATTTGGAATTTGTCTATGCCATAAGCTCCCAGCTGGTGAATAAAGCCCTTCCTCTTATAAACGTGGTGTTTGGGTGCTCTTTCTCTCCGTTGGGCCTTGTCTTCCTGCAACAAGAATATTCCTCTTTAAAGTATTTTACAGAGTTGGGGTTCTTTTCTTTTGACAAGGTGGACCTGGGCAGTTCAAACCTGTGTTGTTCAAGGATCAAGTGTACATTCACTCCATCTCACCAGCCTCAAAAGTCTTAACATGTTTCAGCATCAAATGAATGCCTGAAGTCCAAAGTCTCATCTAAATATCACTCAACAGAAGGGGTGAGACTCAGGGCATGACGCATTCTGAGGCAAATTGCTCTCGAGCCATGAACCTGTGAAATCAAACATGTTATGTGCTTCCAGAATAACTGGACGGTATTTCCATTCCAAAGGGGAGAAATAGGAAATGGGTAATGAGAGAGGATACCCGGAAAAAGTCAGGTCAAAGAGAACAAAGGTCAAGTCAAAGGTCTTCTCAAGGAGACCCCAAGGATACACCTGCGAGGTCCTCCCCATGGTGACTCAGAGCTTAGGAATTTGTAGACTTCACTTCCTGGGACCTGGAGGCTGACGCCTTCTTCTGTGAAAGCCCACGGTTCTATAAAAGCGGGAGCCCACTTCTCCAGCTTGATTCAAACTGACCAATGGGGAAGGTTTGTGGGCTGGAAGTTTTGACTGAGGATAAAAAGGAGAATTCTGAGCCAGTTGGGGAGTCCATTTTGAATTCTTCTTGGCCCTTGTTCTGCCTGCTGAAATAAAGCCCTTCCTCTTTTAAACATGGTGTCTGGGGCCCGGCAAGGTGGCTCACGCCTGTAATCGTGGTGCTCAGGAGTTAGAGAATAGCCTGAGACAGAGTGAGACCTCATCTCTAAAAATATAAACCATTATTGTGGTGGGTGCCTGTAGTCATAGCTACTCAGGAGGCTGAGGCAAGAGAATTGCTTAAGCCCAAGAGTTTGACGTTGCTGTAAGCTGTGATGCCCTGGTGCTCTATCGAGGACAACAAAGTGAGACTCTGTCTCAAAACAAATAAAGAAATTGTTGCAGGAAGACAAGGCCCAATGGAGAGAAAGAGCACTCAAACACCACGTTTATAAGAGGAAGGGCTTTATTCACCAGCTGGGAGCTTACGGCTTAGAAGAATTCCAAATGGCCATGCTCCCGGTCTAGCTTGATCTGTCTCTTTTTATTGACAGTCAAGAAGTTCCACCCCACAGGTACCCTTCTCATTGGCCAGTTTGCATCAAGCAGGAGATGCTAGTCCAGCCCCCACAGAACTACAGGATTTCACAGAACTTGGAAATTTCCAAGTTCCAGGAAGTTACAAATTCCTAAGGGTTGAGTCACCATGGAGAGGACCCTGCAGGTGTATCCTTGTGCTCTCCTTGACAAGACCTGTCCTCCCAGACCTCACCCTTCTCGGGTAAAATAAAATAAAAATAAACCTGGTGTTTGGATGCTCTTTGTCTCCATTGGGCCTCGTCTTCCTGCAATAGTAACAGGCTATGAGCACGTCTAACCTTTTAACTCTTGTGAATACTCTTCTCTGCTTTGGTGCTGCAGGCCCCCGGGGGTCAAGGTCCCACCTTCTGGAAATAGGAGGGTAGAGATTCCATCCCCACAGCTTTGCTGGCCAGGGGTTGGGAGCCTAAAGTTCTGGGCAACACCTTTCCCTTCACTTTGCAGCCCACACTGCAATTCTCTCAAGCTGGAAGTGCATAACTGTGGCTCTACCAGTCTGGGGTTGGGAAGGGGGAGGATGGGACCTTACTGCACCCCACAGCTCCACTGGGGGTGCACATCTCCCTAGTGGGGACCCTGTAACAGCCCTATACCTACAGCCATTCTCTGCCTGGACCCTGTGGCCCTCCAGGCAGCCTTTGAAATCTAAGTGGAGGAAGCGCAACTTTGCAGGGAGCAGGAGTCACACCTGGGGCCTGGAGGCAGCTGCAGCCCCTCTTTGCATTTGTAACTGCTCTATTTCCTGGACCCTTTCTGCTCTGGCCTACGATGGGGGTGGCAGTCCCGACTTCTGAATTGTTTTCCAGTAATTTCCCCATTAGCTTGCACAGCTCGGCAGAGAGGGCTAATCTCCCCCAGATGTTTGTTTGACCACACCCTTCGAAGGATTTTATCATTCTCCTCAGTAGGAACAAGCTGAGAATTTTCCAAATCTTGGCATTCTGCTTCCCTTTGTATGCACAGTTTTGTCTTTGAATCATTTTGATGTCCAGTTTTACTGTGAACAGTCAAGATGAGCCAGGCCAGTCTGAGAGCAAATGTGGTGAAAATAAGACAGAATCGGTCAGGCTAAGGCCAACATCGGAAGGTCTGGTCAGTCCACGGCCTCAGTGACCTTTACCTCCCGTCTCCTGTTCTATTGTTTTGTGGATTTAGCTAAGGAACTTGGGTAGTTTAGGAGATTAAATTTAGAATTGGAAACGTCAATTTCCAATGATAATAGATCGCTGGATTATGCTGATTATTATTCAAAATAAGGGTTAACATGGTCTGCTTTGAAATTTTATGTCTAAACTGTGCTTCTGGAAGTGGAAGATCAGAACAGTGTCCGAGAGGCTACTCTCACTGGTCTCGACAAATCAAGTTCGGTGGACCTATCCCCACCTCTGCTGCTGGACCATTTTCTTTGGCAACATTTCCTTCAAGACTGTGTGGCTATTTCCTTAAACAAATGTCCAATTCCATTGCTTGTACATTCTACCTTCCCCAAGATGCCGGGACGCAAATGCAATGCAGTCAAGTTCTTTGTTAGTTTATTACAAGGATGACTTTTCCAACATTGTCCCATGACACGTTGCTCATTTTTGCCCAAGACCTCATCAGAATGGCTTTCACCATCCATGTTCGTACCAGGGATTCAGGATTATTTAGGATAACTGCGGCTTTCTCTTATAGCTCCCCCCTTCCCCAATCAGCATTGTCCTTACTGTTGCATCCCCAGCACTACAGGCTTTTTCTAGCATGAACTTCAAAACTCTTCCAGCCTCTGCTGAGTTCTGAAGCTGCTTCCACGTTGGAGGTATTTGTGACAGCAGTGCCCATACTTAGGACCCCAGCCTTCTGCTGAATGAACCTCCTTGCCTTGGTTTATTCCACTCCCTCATTCCCCACAAAATATCCTACAAATCCCTTCCCTCGCAGACAAGAGCAGAAGGTGGGCATGGACAGGGTTGAAGCATGTGCTTGGTGCAGGGCACTCCAACCCAGCCCTGTTCTGTGACCTAGGAGGTTGTTGAGACTCAGTTTCCTTAGCTATAAAACAGGATCTCTAAAACAAAGCTTGAGAAGTCTTGGATAAAATTAGATAAACTTTGCTGTTTCTGTGTGTGTGTGTGTGTGACAAGCATCTCATTCTTCATCAAGATGTAATGACTTTCCCAACCTCAAGGGTCTTCAACCATGGCTCAACTTGAAGTTGCCAGGAGAGCTTTTAAAACTTTGGATGTCCAGACCCCACCCTGATTGACTCAGATTGTTTAAGACAATTGTAAAAAGTAAGATTAATAGTGTGTACATGACCAGCTGGGTATATAAGATAACTGGAAATAAAGAATTTTGCTATTAGCCATCTAAAAGCTGGTAGCCATTCTTGCCTTTTTATAAAATTTCAGTAAGCAAGCTTTTCCCTTGCGTCAGCAGCCACTTTTTCTCCTACAGCTTCACACAGCATAGATTGATCACCACTACTGATGATGATCAATCCATTGATCAAATCCATTCTCCACTCTGAGAAACTGACAGATATGAACCCCATCTCATCTATGAACTGACTCTTGAACTCATTCACCTAATTAATCAACAGATGCTTCCTAGGTCTCTGCTATATTCAAGGAAAAACCCTGGCCTCTGTGGGGGATAAAGTGATCAACAAAATAAACCTTATTCCTACTCTGAAGATCATCATCTCTTGGGAGAAGACAGATCTTAAATAATCAGATGAGATGTGGGACTAAATGTATCTGTTTTGATCTGAATACCTGCATCCTTCTGAAATTCATATGTTGAAATCCTACCCCCAGGGTGATACATATTAGGAGGTCTGGAATTTGGGAGGTGACTAGATCATGAGGGTGGGGTCATCAGGAATGGGATTAGTGCCCTTAGTTAAGAAACTCCAAAGACTTCTTGGCCCCTCCACCAAGTGAGGACACAATACTTCTATGTAAACTGAAAAGCAAGCCCTCACCAGAAAGATACTGAATCTGCTTAGATACCTGCATCTTGGACTTCTCAGCCTCCAGAACTGCACAAAATAAATTTCTACTGTTTCTTGGCCACCCAGTTTATGATATATTTGTTATAGCAGCCCAACTGGACAAGACAGAAAATTGACAGTGAGCCACAGTTGAGAGTCCCTGAGAGTGGGGACGTCATTACATGTTCGTGAATGAGGTGTTGGGCCAAAAAAACCAGAAAGCAGGAACAGTAGAGTTTCTGTGTGCTATTTTATCTAATCTTATCTAAGACTTCCTAAGGTTTGTTTTATAGATCCTACTTTGCAGCTAAGGAAACTGAGTCTCCAGAGCCTTCCGGGTCAGGGCGGGGAGGGCCATTGGTGAGAGGAAGGAGGATGTTTGGTGCCATCTCACCTAACGTGTTCAGTGCAAGGGGCATTTCAAAATAGCAAAGAGTAAAGTTTAAATGTCTTACCACAAAAAATGAGTAATTGAGGTGATGGTTATGTGAACCGGTTTGATTTAAGCATTCCACATTGTATATCAAATCATCTCATTGTACCCCATAAATGCACAGAGTTGTGATTTCAGTTAAAAATAAAATAAATAAATAAATAATGAACCTCCTGGGTCACAGAGCAGGCAGGGTTTGAATGTCCTTCCCCGAGAGCACGCCTCCACACTGCCCATGCCGCCTTCTGCTCCTGTTGGCCAGGGGAGGGATTTGTAGGGTAGTTTGTGGGGAGCAGGGCAGTTGGACAAACCAGAGGCGAGGAGGCTCAGCAGAAGGTAAGTGTGGGCACAACATGACAATGTGAGGATTGAGCAATTGCCCGGATAATCTGTAAACCAAAACTACCAGCTGGGCACGGCTGCCTCCCTATCACCTGAGTGGGCCAGGGACCCAGGCCGGCATCTGCCCCACTCCTCCCTGTCACCTGAGCCCGAGACCCAGGCTGGTATCTGCCCCACTCCTCCCTGTCACCTGAGCCCGAGACCCAGGCCAGTGTCTGCCCGACTCCTCCGAAATGCTTCTAAAACAGAAGTTTTAGAAACTAAAATACAGCAGCAGTTTCAAAAGCAGCACCCCCTTACCACATCAGCAGCTTTGCCTGTCCATGATGGACTCACTGCCACAAGCAACAAGCACAGACCTCATCCGCTGTATTCTCCCCTAGGTCCTGTAAGATCTGTAATCTCAGGCTTTATAGGTAGTGGGTAGAAATACACGGTTTAAAGATATAATCTGCAGCTTGACAAGATGTCTTTGAAAAAGAAATTAATGACAGAATGAAAAGCAATCTGGAGAGGCTTTCTTCTCTCCTTTTTTTCTTCTTTGAGAGAAAGGAAGATCTGAAGAGTGCGGCGTTCAATGAATCTCTTCTGAACTACGTGCCTTTAGGTCACGGACACGGAGAGAAAGGGGAGGCTTCAAAAGTCACGGTGCAGAAGGGAGGGATGGCGGCAAAGCCCAGCTGTTACTGGACAAAGAGGGCCAGGCCTTCCAGCTGCACAAACCACTCCCAGGAGCCCCACCCGCCTCACCCCCAGGCCCCGTCTTCCCCTAGCCCTTCCCCAGGAGTCTTTGAGACACAGGTTAGAAAAGCTGACCTTGGCTGGACGCGGTGGGTCACCCCTGTAATCCTAGCTCTCTGAGAGGCCGAAGCCGGTGGATTGTCTGAGCTTGGGAGTTCAAGACTAGCCTGAGCAAGAGCGAGACCCCGTCTCTCAAAATAGCCGGGCGTTGTGGCGGGCACCTGTAGTCTCAGCTGCGTGGGAGGCTGAGGCAAGAGAATCACTTGAGCCCAACAGTGTGATGTTGTTGTGACTATGACACCACAGCACTCTACCAAGGGTGACAAAGTAAGACTCTGTTGCAAAAATAAAAAAAGAAAGAAAGAAAAAGAAGAGCTGACCCTGGGCCCGTCCATTTCCCCGAACTTTCTCAGGTGCGACATCTCAGATGGCTCTGGGTTCAGCACTTTCCTGCTCAGTCACTGTAACCCGCCTGTCTCTCCCAGCCCACTGACTTCCTGCTGGGCACATGTTTACTGCCCCTGAAGCCCCGGCCGCCAGCCTGGCACTTGGTCCACAGGAGCTTTGAGGGACAGTTTGCAGGATCCTGTTTTCAACTCTAGAACTGCATCGAGTGTGCAGGAACTTGTGAGAGAAACACTCGTGAAAGACACGTCCACGAACTCCTGAGCCCTGCAACCTTTCTGTTCCATCAAAGGACAGCTGAGCCCACACCATTTCTGGGGACACAAATTCAAGAGCAAGCCCACATTTTCCATCTCCATGGGGGAAAGTCCATCAAATCGAGTTAAAAATTCCTCATTCATGGCCTAGGGATTTTCCCTCTCTCCCTGGGAGAGATAAAGAAAAATGTTTCCCTTCTGTATTAGCAGCTTAAAATGTGAGATTAATCCTCGCATCCATCCTAACCTGTTTTTAATAAACGAACTTGGCTGTCCAGCGCCATGATACATGTCTGATGGATCTATTTATCTGTTCTATTTCTTTAGCAATAGCCCCTGAGAACTTTTATCTGTTCCTTGTCTCCCTCCACCACTCCCATTTTCCTAACCAAGCCAGTGGAGCAAACAGCTGTTGGATGGATGGTGTGTGGGATCAAAGGGGCCAGAGTCAGATCATTTTCAGGGAGTGAACAAACTGGCTTATTCACAAGAGTCATCAGGCAGGAGGTGGCGAGGGAAGGAGGAGTGGGCGCCAGAGAATGGCCAGTGATGGATGAAGGGACACCTAGGGCTGCAAGGTGTAGACTCGAGATAAGTGGTGGGTGCAGCCAATGGTGATAAGGGGGTGCCCGGGCTGCGGCGTGCCCCCCTGCACAGGGGTGAATGTCAGGCTGCTATCTGACTCCCTTTGACGATCCTCGGAGAATTCCCACTGCAAATACAACTGCTGTCCGTTCTCTTTTTGTAAAATGCATCTGTTTGCTCAAGGAGACAGAGGCTAGGCAGGTTACAAAGGGGCAAATACTAGGCAGGGTTGTTTTTATCAGCACCCAAGAACTGGAGGGCAGTTGAGCATTCGCCAGGCGCCAGGTCGTTTTGGTGATGGCAGTCTCTTTACACAGGATAGATGTAAAGTTTGTGGGCAGTTCACTATGTTAAACTATGTTAAATTGCACGTGGACATTATGTGCACCCTGTATATGTCTTGCCATTTGATCTTCTGCCCTGGGGATTAATGGCTTCATTTTCTGATGAGGGCACTGAGGCACAGAGAGGGTAAGCACTTTGATTAAAGTCACACAGCTAAGAAGCGATGGTATTTTGGTCTGCCTTCTAACCCCACTCAGATCTCTGCTACAGGGATGTCAGACCAAGTGTCTCTCTGCCTCTCGTGCGTAAGCAGGCAGGTGGGTGTTTGTTCTGTGGATGAAGCTGAACCTGTTCTACTGCAGTGGGTCAGCAGCCTTGGACTGAGCTGTGGACACTCAAGCTGTGTGGTCTTGGGCAGATCACTCAGGCTCTCCGAGGCTCTATCTCACCACCTGTCAAAGGCAGATAATAAATCCTTCCTCTTGCAGGCGTTGAGAGGATTAAGCTGGATTAGGTTCGTGAAAGTTCTTTGTAACTGCTAATGCCCTCTGCAAATATTAGTTATTATGCTGATACATTTTCCCTTCATAACCCAGAGCTTGGGATGTAAAAGGCCTCCTTGTCCTTTATTAAGACATATCCTAGGAACTAAGCTATTTTAGGTCTTTTTGTTCTTGTATGTTCTAGAGGGTTTTGCACTGAATTGTATTTAAAGCAGTTCTAAATGACTTTTTAAAAGAGCAAGCTGAGGTGGCTGTGGATGACGTGTGGATCCCTGGAAACGATGATGGCGGTGGCCGAGCTCATTATGGAGTGCTGGGTGGGTGCAGGTGCCATAGCTCACATTAAGATCATGACACCTGACATGCAGAAATGGAGGCCCAGACAGGGGCGTACCTTGTGTAATGCCCCAGAATAGGAAGTCACAGAGCCCTTCTCACAGGACAACACTCTGTCGTCCGAGCTCTATTTTTTTTGGCCTCTCACTTTGCTGCCTGCCCAAATTTGACTAAGAGGTCATGACCTCATCCCAGTCTCTCTGTAGACAGGTCCCTGAATTTCTGAACACCTTGGTGTTGGAATTTGGCTTACCATTTAAGAAAAATAACGCAAAGAGGAAAACACCATATAGGAACATCTGATTTCAGGACAACGTCCAATGAACAGGGAATCTTCTGGAACTAACATTTCTGTTGCAGTGAGCTGCTGCCAGGCTCAGGGGCGCACTGCAGGTAAAAACTAAGCTCGGCCGGGAAAGGAGAGAATTTTGTTCTTCAAGTTGCTTTCCCCACCTCTGCCACATACTGGACTTACGGAATCTCTTTGAGCCTTGGTTTTCTCATAAACATAAATTCACTCCTCAGGCTCAGTCCCCTTGATAACTGTAGTTTTCTGCCCCTTTCCTTCATACAGTTTCCCCAGAGGCCCCTGGCTGTTACCAGGGGGTGTCACCCCCAAACAAGTCCACCAGCTCCTCCAGATGTCAACTGTTTTTTTTTTTTTTCATCTTTCTTCGGCAATGCTAGCCACAAACTCACCTAAAGGTGCCTCCCCTTCTTTCTTGTGGGGTTCCCTCTTTGGGGGGCTACTGTGTCCCTTCTCATGATGCCACTATCACGTGCCATCAACTCACTGAAGTTTCACCCCAGCATGGGAAGGCTCAGCCGTCCCCCCACTTGTCCCTTCTCTTTAGTTCATTAATTCATGCAGCAGTTATTGACTGATGGCCTACTTGTGCCACGCACTGTCCTGAGTACTTGGGATGTATGAATTAGTGCAGGGCACAGATACTGTTTCTGTCTTGGTGGACACTATATTGGTACCTGAATGGCCACATGCTCCCTTGCCACATTTCATCCTCCCCAGCCTGTGAGCACATTCATGTGCACATTCTCCACCCCAAAATGGGATCTCAAAAGGACCCCGACTGTTCAGCCACTGCCGTGATGCCGGGCCTCCACTCGGAAGCCACCCAGAGCTCTACTGAGAACAGGTTGGCTGCCTCCTTCATGCTCCGTAGCACAGTGATTACAGCACCAGCCACATACACTGAGGCTGGGGGGTTCGAACCCGGCCTGGGCCAGCTAAACAACAATGACAACGGCAACAAAAAATAGCTGGGCGTTGTGGCAGGAGCCTGTAGTTCCAGCTATTTGGGAGGCTGAGGCAAGAGAATCGCTTACGCCCAAGAGTTGGAGGTTGCTGTGATACCGCAGCACACTACCTAGGTGGCAGAGTGAGACACTGTCTCAAAAATAAATAAATAAATGAAAAGAAAATTAACTTCAAAAAAAGAAAAAAAGGAACAAGGGTTGATAAACAAGTAAATTATGATACAATATCCACAAAGTCTGGAAACTCAATGAATAGACTAGATTAGATGCCATTAAGGACATCTTCAATCCGTAAAACAAAACATTCTCTGTGCTTCCCGGCTTCACAAACCCTACACACCACAATGAGCATCATCATGGGGGAAGCTCAGAATGCATTGGGGATGGAGAGAGTAGCCCTCTGTCTTAACCTCATGGGATGAGAAAAGGCTGTCTGAAAAATGAGGTGGGTTGAGAGGATGAGTGAGGAACTGGCTTCGACAGGAGGGCAAGTGGTGGGGCTGCTCCAAGCAAGTTCCTACAGCCAAGGCGTCTCCCCACCAGGTGCAGAGCATGGATGTCATAATGGATACCAGGCTGGTGCTCCCAAGGGCCTTCTGCACCAGGCTCACTCTCCCCTGAGGACATTTTTATCCTGGAAGCAGGTCTAAGTCTTCTTCTTTAAGAAAGAGATGAATTTTCCCTCTGTCTGGATTCTCTGCCAACAGATGCTCTTTTGTCTGGCCTCCGCACCCCACTTTGATGTCTGTCATCGGCCCATTAGTTAGAAGGATGGAGTTCCCCTTTGAAGCCTTCTCCACCTGTCATCTGATGACTGTATTAATATCTACCCCATCAAATTCAGATAAAGATTAAATGAGATAATGTAGATTAAAAGACTTCATAAACTGGGAAGCACTCTATAATTGGCAGCTATTATTATTATGACTATTGTTAAGCTAATTATAATAATTATTATTCCCACAGAAGTTATTAGTCCCAGGTCACATGGGAAGCCTCCTACCCTGACATTAAGCGCATGGCGGAGAGAACAGCATTTCAAAGTTTCACACTCATGGTTGCAGAAATCTCCCCCGCCTCCCGCCCACCAGGTGCCTTGTGCCCCGTTCAAGCTTCCGGGACCTCTGCCAGACTACACTGGCTGGACTCTGCCCCTCGGCTGTCCCAGCTCCTTCAGAGGTACAACACCACCAGCCACAGTCGCCAAGATTTTCCAAAAGCACATTTTGCATTTATTTTGTTTAATTCTCACATTCTGTTGCAGCCTCCTCCTAAATGCATTTGTTTGCAGAAAGAGCCACAAGGGGAAGTTCAGCCCACAAATAAGAATATAATTATTACACAGTTTAGCGGTGCCTGGGCGTCACCCGGGTATTCACCGGTGCTCCGAAATTCAATTGTTTCTCCTTCAAGACCACATTTAATAGGATAAACAATTTCTGCTAAATGCAATAAACGTGAACCTGGGCTGTCATCTCCATAATCAACTCAAATTTCCCATTAGAAGCGGTGGCTGTGATTGAGATTCTGAATTTAATTTGGCAAGGTGCTCATTTCACTGTGCTGGTGTCGGCTTCCTGGGAGCCTCCCATCAGCCAAAGACAGAACTGCTCTTCCCTGTCTCTGGGGAATCTTAAAAGAAGATAGATTATAACTCAAGAAAATTATACTGCCTCAGTATAATGAAAAAGATAAAACATTATTGGATTAGCCTGTTGAAATAACAGTAGACTGCAAAGCAATAACATTGAGCCGAACAAGGGCCTAGACCATCGTTAGTTGCAGGGGACAGAGGGCTGCGGGAAGGCAGGTGGAAATGTCTCCCTTGTTGCAGAAACCCTGCCTCCTTCCAACATTGTTGCGTTTGCATTCCAGATAGCTGGCTGGGCCAGATGCCTTAATATCTCTGAGCCTCCCCCTTTGTAACCAAAGCAGTAACCACAATGTTAAGCCCTCAGGCCTTAGCACTGAACCCAACAGTGAACTCACAGGAGATGACGTGGCAGAAAACAACTGGGTTGAAAATGAATATGAGCCAGTCCACCTTTAACCAAATCAGTGATTTTCAACCAGTGTGTGCCATGAGAGGATCTTCGGTGAGCTGCAAACATTTTTATAGATCATTAATTAAATTATTTTTGAAAAGAAGTTCAAAGCACGGTAAGTTTTTTTCTTTTTAACCAATATGATTTAAGTGTGCCTCAGAAGTGGAACTATAGGTTCAAATGTGCCGTGAGATAAAAAAAGTTAAAAATCACTGAACTAAGTGTTTTACTTTCCCACCGATTTTATTTTGACACATTCACCTGCGGTACTTCAATCAGACAGGAAATGTTCAAATGCAAAGAAAATCTTAAGAGATGTTTTGATCAGATGGAATGACTAAGTGAAAAGAATCTTTAGTATTATTTACTAGGTAATCTAGAAAACAAATGTATTTTAGGAACCTAGAGATCAATTGTCTTCTCATTTTCCTCATCAAGCCCAACCCTTCCTAAAATGGTATTGTGCAGAAGCCTGAATGAGTGAAGTAGAGTGTCCTGACAATTTCATAGTGGGGTGTAGAGGAGGGTCTATGTTTCCCATGGGCCATAGTCATCAACTTGAACTTCTCCTTGACACGGTTCCTCTTCCAGCCACCATGGTCCTCTCCTCTTCATCCCCTCTAACATTCTCTCATTCAAGGACCAGTTTCCCTGGCTCTTGTGTTCAGCTCTGGATCGTCCTGGGCACACCCACGGCTTTCCTTCGTTAGGCACCACAATTCTGCTCTGCCCCACAACTCTTGCTTTTGACGCGCACAAGCGTGCCCTTCCTCTGCTCAGCATCAGAGAGAACTTCTCAAAAAGGAGTGGGTGGAAATTTGCCAACCACACACACACACACACACACTCTCCCTCTGTCTTTCTTATAGTACTTTCTGGTGTGTTTTTTTCCATAAAAATTCTTTGTTAATCAGATACTCATTTACTAGGAGGTAATAGAGCACCATAGTTAAGAGGGGCAAACTCTAGATACCACTTTGGGAGCTCAGCTCTGCCACTTTCCACCTGTGTAACCTTGGACAAGTCACCAAACTATTCTAAGCCTCAGTTCCCCCAACTGTTTAACGAGGCTGATAACAGCATCCTTTGTAAAGTTTTCACAAGAATGGGATGGATTAATGCCCTGAATCAGTGGCTAGCACACAGTAATAGCCCAATAAACATTAACTGCTGGTAATTATTGAACAAGACCTTGTACTTGTCAAGGAAAGAACAATTTAATTTCCACTCACTGATTCATTATTAGATAGCTACTATGTGCTGAGAGACAGTGGAACTGCAGGGTGAACAACTTCCAACACAGTTCCTGGTTGGTAGTAAATATAAGTAAAACAAAATTGTAGAGTGAGCAAAGTGAGGAGTACAAAGAAGTTTATGCCCTTAAGGAACCTGTAATTTCAGTTTAACTCACTATCCAAATCAATGTGCATTTTACAAACTAATATCTTTATTTTAAACAGCCTGCATGGCACTGCTTCTGCCCTCGGGTGAGCCCCAGGTGGCAGGCGGAGCGGGGATGAGCTGGCCTGAGTTTTCCCGGGCTCAGAGCTGCCCTGTTGCAGCCCACGGCTGTAGCATCCTCTAGAAACTCTCCTTCCCTAACAGCTGAGTGTTTCTGAAGCAAGACCTGGGCAGGGGCTGCCCCCGTTTTGAGGAGGTGGATTGGTACACTGCCGTTGTCTTGTCTTCTGTCCTCCAGAGCACGAAGACCAGTTTGACCAGCAATTCCATTTCCCATCAGTGGGAACGTCTGTAAGAAACAAGGTCAACAAATATTAATTAGCTTTTCTTATGTTCAAGCTTAAGGGTCTGGTGTGAGAGGTATATACATACCCAAAAGACTTTGGGAGTCCCAACATCGAATCTCCCTTTACCAATCAATCAACTGTCCTTTCTGGCCACTGCACTTGCCATGCTCCTGCCTACCACAGGGCCTTTGCACGAGCTGTTCCCTTTGCTCAGAACACTCTTCCCTTCTCTAGTTACCTGGTCAATCCTATTCACCTTTCAAATCTCAGTAAAAGTGTTATTTCTTCTGGCAAACTTTCTCTAACTCCTAAATCTCCATTAATTTCTCATATTATAAGCTCTCTGATCATTTTGTGGCAGTAGTTACAATTGGAACTTTAAAGGCAATTCTGGGACCATTCCAATAATATCGATTTTCCTTTTCAAAGTGCAATCTCCATGATGACAGGGGGGATATCTGATTTGCTCACCCAGCGACAAGCCTGGGAAAGAGAAGGCCTTTGGTAAGCATTTGTTAAATGGATAAATAAATTTATAAATAAATGGTTTCCAACGTAGAAACTACAAGATAATGGATAATTTACTTCATCTCATTAATGGGGGCTATGGCACCTACTGGGAGCATTGTGTGTTTGAAGCGATCACTCTCTACTCCCTGACCCCTGGCTTTCACCTGAGGAATTTGGGGTTGTTGATGAGATTGGCAAGTAACCAATTACTTGTATCATGATGTCTGGCTTTCCTGCTGACTCACAGTGTAATTCTGGGTAAATTACTTAGTATCACTGGACCTTCCCATTGGTAAAGTGAGGCAGCTAGAGTGACTGTTTCTCAAGGTGCCCTCCAACCAGCACAATTCCTGTGGCTGTGTGACTGCACACTCGCTGGGTAGATCACTACTGGGGGCCTGGATGAGGTGCAGGAAAGAGAGAACAATGACAAATGATCACAGGCAGGAATTATGACCACAGACTGTGTAGTCAGCCCCACTGGACCTGAACCTGGGTTCCTAACTTACTGTGTGTGCACTGGGCAAGGTCCGTGGGTACCATTAAACTCAGATTCTTTATCTATAAAATGAGAATATCAATAGTATCCACCTCAGGGGGCCATTGTAAGGGTGAAAGGATTTAACAGATGTAAGACATAAAGTGTACACAACCAGGATATAATAAAGAAATAAAGAATAATAAATAAATAAATAAAAATAATAAAATTTTGACAGACCAAAAAAAAGTAACAATAGGCGCTAAACTAAGGAATCAATGCTGATCTTGCTTTTACATTGTGTCTGCCGTCATCCTAAGTGCTTACGATGCCTTTTTACAAACCAGGACCACCCTGCGAGGTAGTAAAAAGGATCATCTCTGTTTCGCAAATGGGGAAACTGAGGCATACAGAAGATAAGTAACTTGCTCAAGGTCACAGTTACGAGATGATGAAGAAGGGATTTGAATCCAAGCTATGCCTGAGCCCTCGGCCCAGTCGATGGTGGTTGTTTTATTGCACGTGCCAGTTCCATTTTTAAGAGAATCACCAAAAAGCCACAGGAAAAAAATATAAGCGAGAGAGGCATGAAAGGTTGACAATTTTTTTTTAATTATTTTTGAGACAGAGTCTATAGCTGTTGCCCTGGGTAGAGTGCTATGGCGTCACAGCTCACAGCAACCTCAAACTCTTGGGCTCAAGTGATTGTCTTGCCTCCACCTCCCAAGTAGCTGGGACTACAGGCACCCGCCATAATGCCCAGCTATTTTTTTGTTGTGAATGCAATTGTTGTTTTAGCCAGCCCAGGCCAGGTTGGAACCTGCCAGCCTGGGTATATGTGGCTGGTGTGGTAACCACTGAGCTACAGGCGCCGCCAAGGTTGAGAACTCTTAAGTAACAAATTGGCCAAAGAATTTGAGAGCTGGGAGAGATCTTAATGACAGTCTAGTTTTGGGCTCGTTCATTTAACATTATCTCACTGAGTGACAACTGTGCCTAGTCATGAGACACAGGCAAATGCAAGATGATCCCTGCTCAGAGACACATAAATACACACCCCGACCCAAAGGCCATGTGCAAAGAGCTGTGATAGATACGCACATTTAGAGAGTGTGCCAAAAATATGTATACACATTTTAAGAAAGGAAAAAAGCTCTATTAAAATTATGATGTTCTCTCTCTCTTTCTCTCTCTCTCTACATAAATATATATATTCATATATTTAGCATTACAATACATGCATTATATACATTTATATATATATCCATAGCAAAAGATGACTACAATCACATTTGAATGCCTCGTGTAATTACAGAAGTCAAATATGACTTGAGTATTACAATTTTAATATTTTTTTCCTTTCTTAAAATGTATGTACATTCTTTGGCACCCTCTGTATGTTCAAAGTCCTGGGGGAGCCCATAAGAGAGACTAATCAACTCTACTTGTGGGATTAGAGGAATGTTTACAGAGGAGCGGCATCTATGCTGGAATTTGGGGCTAAATAGGAGCAAAAAATCGAAGTGGAAAAAGAGGACAGCGTCTCAGAATGACTTAAAGAGCTGGTCTGCAAATGCCGCGTACTGGTGGTTCTGTAACGGGAAGAGCTCTCAGTTGGGAAAATAATGAAATATACCATCAGGACAGAGGATGGGCCTATACTCACACCCCCACCTTGCTCTTGTTCTTGTGAATTATTTATTTCCTGAATTTGCCTAGTTTTCTTTTCCAATTAACGCTCAGACTCCTTACTTTTGCGAGAGGTGATCTCACAGGCTGGGCCTTGGAATCCCACAGGACAGATGCAGTCACAGCGTGATTCTGAGAAGACAAGGCAGAGAGTGTGACCACCCCACGTACAGCAAAGAGCCTCTGAAGCTCAGCCCCCCTCACCCCTGCATTTCCATCAGGTTACGGCAGAGTCTAGATTTAGTCGAACAGTTTGCAATAAACAGGCCCAGTGCCAGGAATAAGGTGTATCCTCCTGCTTTCTTGAGGGTCCCAGGCCATGAGAGGGTGTGTGCTTCCATCCCAGGGAATTACAGACAGTTGTTGAGGACAATTAGTCATCAGCTGACATTCAGCCCATAAGTTCAAGCTTTCAAGGTCAGAAGCTACACTGGTAGTCAGAGGCCAATGTTACTGATGTGCACTTTCGTCACAACTGACTGTAGCCTCTGCTTGGAAACCTCTAGGCCAGGGACTCCCCCCCTTACATGTCACCTCCTACCTTTGGCCAGTTCTGACACTTTGCAAGTGGTTCCCTGTGCTAATTTGTAACCTGTTGTGGGACTTCCCATCTGGATCACACGGAATCTCTGTCCGGGGTTGACCTTCACAGGTCAGGGCCTGGGAGCTACCCAGCCTCTGGCTCCAGAGTTTCCTTTGGCTCCCCCTCTACCCTACAGCCTCCAGGGGGTCCCAGATTCTAGGTTCAAGTTTCACATGAGGGCAAAGGGGATCTCAGCAACCTTAGATCCCAACCCTGAACTGATGAGCTGATCCGACCTGTAGGGACTGACCCCACGGAGCTGGCCTTGTGCTGGTGGCAGAACTTCAGGCCTTACTCTGCCACTTATGTCTGCCTTGACCAGATGCATCCTGTCCAAGAAGCCAGGGGCAGAGTCCTCAGTCCCAGCCTGGCAACCGGATCCCTTCTGCCTGACAATACACCTTCTCTTGTCTCCTCTGTTGATCTTGCTCTGGCCATGGGGGCCGCCCTGATTCCAGCTGGTCCCTTCCGTGCAGTAACCAGCTGCCCCTGTTTTGACTGGTCGCCTAGAGTCCCCTTCAGAGTCTTGTAGCCTATCACAATGGGCGCACACGCTCCCAGGACCCCAGCCCTCCCATGAACCCTAGATGTGACCTTTGAAGTTAACAGTTGAGTGCTAGTGGCCTGTCCTTGTTGCCACCTTCAAAACCTGTCACCACATATTAATGTGCCAATCAGGACACGTGCAAAGGGGCTCTCCGGCTCAGCCCAGGCCCACTTCTTTGAAGAGCAGAGATTTCCTGAGTCTGTTCCCACCCCTTAGTGTGCACCCCGTCCCAGTCTGCCTCTGTCTTCAGCTTAATTCTGCTGTCACCTGCTGTGACAGACTGCCCCTCGGTGCCCGCCTTCAGACAACAGCAGCCCTCAGAGCCTCCTCCAGATCAGAGCTCCTCCAGGGGTCAACAGCTGCCTAAAATGGTACCTTTCAGGACAGGGACTCCGTTCCCGTGGCACGGGGCACAGTGACAGGGGCTGAATTCCACCTGGAACTCCTCCAGGGCCTGCTTCATGTTCTGCTTCACTGTGCTGGAAAAGGCGAAGTCTGTGGCCGTCACCAGTTCATACAGAGGCTCCACCTGGAAAGGGGCAGGAAAGGCGTTTATTAGAGAGAAAACGGGTATCAAACAAAACTGTGACGTCAAACTGAACAGGAACAGCTGGGGAATCAGCTCAGGGAGGTCCACATGGGGTCCACCTGGAGCTGGCTGGATGTCCTGGCTCACAGAGAGGGCACCATCCTCTCCGCCTCCCTCCCCCAACCTAATATGTAGAAAGCTCATTCAAGTTCAGGTCAACCAACACTTTCTGAGCACCTACGAAGTGCTGGGCAGTAAGCATAAGTAACAAGGAAGATGAAATCCTCCTCTCCGGGAACCAGAATGTCGAGAGAGAAGGAGAAATAGGACAACGGATGATCACAGCTCAGCAGTTACAGGTGACAGCCGCAACTCGCAGAGGGAAGCAGGACAGAGGTAGAGGAGAGTGATGGCTCGTTTATCTTCAGTATGGCAGAGAAGGTGATTTCTAGAAGCTCTTTGGAAAATAATACTATCATCCCTACCTTCTGTACCATGCAGGAGCCACCGTCAGGAAGCCTTTCTACAACTCCAAAGCTTCCAGAACATCTTCCGTCCATTAAGTACTCCAGGTACCGCCTGCCCTGCTCATCTGATACAAAGTCTGAGTTTCCAACTGCTCCTTTTTCTTTACGGTCATTAACTTTTCCCTTTCTTTTCTTTTCTTCTTCTTTTTTATTTGCAGAGGTATCCTGTTTCCTTCTCTGATGGGCTCATAAGCCCGTGGAGATGAGGGTAATGTTGCAGCGCCGTGTGCTGGGTGCAGCCCAGTGAGCGGGTCGAACGCTGGAGGTGGGAGGTCGGACAACCTCACCAGGCCTTGTGGCACACACAGAAGAGGGTGGTCATGGGGTGGGCATGACAGCATTTGAGAGGAAGAAACCACAGATGGATGTGGCCATGTTTGTGAGTTAGGAAAACAAGAGGCATCGTCTGAAGACATAGATTAAAATGCTCAATTCCCTGCAGCCCAATTCATAATTGCTAAGTCATGGAAGAAACCCAAGTGTCCATCAATCCACGAATGGATTAACAAATTGTGGTACACATATACCATGGAATATTACACAGCCTTAAAGAAAGATGGAGACTTTACCTCTTTCATGTTTACATGGATGGAGCTGGAACATATTCTTCTTAGCAAAGTATCTCAAGAATGGAAGAAAAATTATCCAATGTACTCAGCCCTTCTATGATGCTAATTTATAGCTTTTATATGAAGGGTTTAACCCAACTATAGCACAAGAATATGGGGAAAGGGGCAAGGGAGGGGTGGAGGGAGGGTAATTGATGGGGCCACAGCTATGGTGCATCTTAGAAGGGTACAGGCGAACCTTACTAAATGCAGAATACAAATGTCTTCATATAATAACTAAGAAAATGCCAGGAAGGCTATGTTAATCAGTTTGATGAAAATAGTTCAGATTGTAAAGGAAACCAGCACATTGTACCCCTTGATTGCACTGTTGTACACAGCTATGATTTAATAATGAAGACAAGAAAGAGAATTTTATTTTATTTTATCTATTTATTTATTTTTTTGAGACAGAGCCTCAAGCTGTCACCCTGGATAGAGTGCTGTGGCATCACAGCTCACAGCAACCTCCAATTCCTGGGCTCAAGCGAGTCTCCTGCCTCTGCCTCCCAAGTAGCTGGGACTACAGGCACCCGCCACA
>CAUYON010089769.1:0-12737 GCA_963573935.1 Arctocebus calabarensis | reverse complement strand
CTCCATCTCAGTGAATTAGACCTACATATGCACAAGTGATCCAATCTTAGAAGGGTACAGGGGAACCTTACTAAATGCAGAATACAAATGTCTTCATATAATAACTGAGAAAATGCCAGGAAGGCTATGTTAATCAGTTTGATGAAAATAGTTCAGATTGTATAAGAAACCAGCACATTGTACCCCTTGATTGCACTATTGTACATAGCTATGATTTAATAATAAAGACAATAAAAAAAAATAAAAAAACAAGTGATCCAGGATGTCTCTGGCCTACTCTTTGAATTCTAGGGTCACAGGTCCTACACTTCAAACTCAACGTGTCCCAAACGACTCTTTTGGGTTCTATCCTTTCTGCCATCACCTCCATCTCAAGAATCTTTGAAACAAAATGAACTGTAAAATACACATACAAAAAAGAAAGGAAGGAAAGAAGGAAGAAAGGGAATAAGGAAGGAAGAATGGAAGGGAGGAAGAAATAAAAATAAAGCCCAAGTCATTTGGTTGTTCTGTCTTATGATCATCTCCTGTGCCATTAAAGTCAGAACCTTTTGCTTTTTTCCTTTCCTTTGTCTCTTGCCTCTACTGTCTCCACCAGAATGTGGAGCAGTGTCTTGCTTGTCTAGTTGAACGTCTAGCCCAGTGCCTAGCTCATTGTTTGCACTCAATAAATTTTCTGGATGGAATAAATAAATGAGTGAATCTTTGATAATTTCTGTTCCCTTATGGCTGAAGTCCTATCTGTTCCTCCTTTAAATTACTTCTCGAATCCACCCTTCTTTACCCCTCGTGCTCTTAACCTGGTCCCCAACACCACATGTCCCCTCTGAATAAATGCTGTAACTGACTACTCTTCCTTTTCCAATCACTTCAGTCAAATTGTTTCTTTAAAATGTAAACTTATTCTGTCATTCTATAGTAAAATGCGCTAAAGCCTTCCGCACTTTGAATCCACGCTCCTTACAAGGGTTTGACCCTTAGGCCTGTTTAATCAGCTTCCTTCCCACACCTCCAGCTTCCTAATCCAGCAGGCCCTTGGACCCAGTGGGCACAATTTGAAAGCCACTGAGCTAGATGATTGCTAATGTCCTTTCAGCTCTTAGGTGCTATGGTATGATGCTTAGGTTTATTTACCACAATCTAAATTACCCATTAAAATCTTAATTGATAAAAATCACCTCTAAGTTTGACAATCTAATAAGCATGGTGACAAGTGCACATTAAATGAGAGTGTTATTCTTTGACAATGAGAAAAATGAGGATTGGGCTGTAAGAATTTATCCATGCCACTTTGACAACCTCAAGAAAGGGGGATATCTCATTTTAAATACAGTTCTTACTTCTTTAAGGATAGCAACCATTGAAGGCAAATCCTCAGTCCAGGAATACTGTGTCTGAACATACTAACACCTTTGCTTTGATTCATTGCCAAGGCGATGCTTACTTTGTTTATCTTTTGTTTTTAGGGTAGACTCATCTCCTACACGGTGTCCTGTCAAATTCATGTCCTTGCTTCCCAGGCCAGGTTTATCTGTCTCTGTAACTTGACACGGTGTTCTCTAGGTTAATGAATCAGCCTCTGCGGGGTTAATTAGCGTGAATTAATCTACTGATTATTAGATCATACAGAGTAAATGGACTTTTAATACATTTTAATGCATCTTGTGGTGCTGCAAATTTGAGGAGCAGTAAACATCTCAGGGAAGCACAGATGCCTTATGATGAAGAAATAACGCCAGGGCAGAACAGGGTCAACACAGTCATATAGAGTGTTGGCTCTGGAAAGTCCAAAGGAGGCAAAAGGTCCAGGCCCTGACCTCTGAGACAGAATGGAGAGAGAGAGAAGGAAGAAATGAGAATAATAGCTAATGTAATGGACATACATTTAGTTTACAGACATGAAGGGGCAAATAAAACCACACTTCACCTGTTTTTGAAATTAATACCTTCTCTACTCCAGATGTGCCTAGAGACGCAGGAAGTCCAGTCTTTCTCTGATAGCACCCCCCCTTAACTGTCAGGTCTGACCTGTGTCTGTCCCCTCATGCTGGGTCCAGAACACAGGTGCCCCCCTGAGGCTGGAGGAATCTTACAGCTGAGTTCCAAGAACAGTTGCTGTTGCTGATTTTTGAGCCGTGCCTGGTTCTCTGTTTTGGGCCACTGCAGCTGGCACACAGTTGTTTTGTGAAGGGTAAAGGAGTTGGACTCCTGCAGACATGTCCACCAACTTCCTCTCCACACTGGCCCCTTCCGACACCACTACATTTCAAATGTTCTCCCTCCGTAGCTGATTCCCTGGGTGCTGGCCATCTTGGGAGGACAGGCTCAAGACAGGCTCTGGCATCCACTGCCACGTGGGCCCAGAGTGGCCACCACCCTGAGGTCATCCGCCTGCTCCCTTCCCACATCAAGAAGAGCTCACCCAGAAGACGCATTCTTACTTCCACTTTTAGAAGATTGCAAATGCACTGGGAAATTGCTGGAAGATTTCAAATATGCTTTGTCCCCCATTTCACCCTCAAGAGTTTAGAAATGTTGAGATTTAGTCTCAACTCACACCACGACACACTGAAAACCTCTGTTTTAAATAATTTAAAAAGTAGATGTTTGTGTTTCTGTTTATTTCTGTGCTTGTTTGTTTCATCTTAACTAGGCAAGAAGCCGAAGTGCTGGCTTTAGGTCCTTCCAGGGATGGACACCCCGCAGTCTACGTGGAGAGCAGACGGTGCACGTGTGAGTTTGCACCAGGGGGAGAGTGAGTTTGTGAGAGTGTGTGGGAGGCAGTGTGCATGTTTGTGCAAAGACACAGGCAGGAGAGACTGCGAGAGGAAAGCACGCAGGTCTGGGACCTGAGTGGTGGGAGGTGAGGGAGAGAGAAGTGAGGAGACCGCAGACGGGCCATCAGTGGAGACAGAAAACTCTGGAAGGGAAGCCCAACAAGGAGAGATGGGGGGTCATGCGGTGTGGATTCTGGAGCCGGACGTGAGGCCAGGGTCAGAAATCTGTGCTGCCACTTGCACTGGGCCACCTCAGCGTCTTCGTGTGTAAAGAAAATCAAATAGTGATGATGACGATGGCATAACGACAGTGATGTTACAGTCAGCGAGTTACGCACAAAGCGCCACTAAACACTACGAAACTGCCAGCTGATGTTTTAGCACCATCTCTTCTTTCTGTATGTGCAAGCATTAGACAACGTTTTGATTTTTCTCCTGAAACACTTGCTATCTTGCATGGCTGGGTGAGAACTGGAAATGGTTCGTGGTTTCTGGAAATGAATGCCGCTCGAATGCGTTTGGGGTGGGTGACGGGGAGTGTGCAAGTGACCAGGATTTTTGCACAGGGAGGGGCCGTCTGCAGAAGCAGAGAAGGAAGCCCTGAGGGAGGGAGGAGGGGCGGCTTTAGGGGGAAGAGCTTTGAGAAGAGAGATATTTAAAAAATTTTGGAACTTTGCTGCAGATGTGTGAGGCAGTATCTCTCTCTTGCGTATCCTCAAGAAATCAGTAAGAAAAACCTACTTCGATAAGGCCTGGGTCAGGTCTGAGTTTTGCATCGTGTTTCAAAACAAGCACAACCACTAATCTTTTACACTATCTCTATAGATTTGCCTATTCTGGACATTTTGTATAAATGGAATGATATAATTTGTGGCCTTTTGAATATGGCTTCTTTCACTTAGAATATTTTCAGAGTTCACCCATGTTGTAACGTGAGTCATCATTCCTTTAATTACATTTTATTGCTTAATTATATTCCATTGTATAGATGCACCACATGTTGTTCATTCATTGATTGATAAACATTTGAATTGTTTTCAAAAAAAAAAAAAAACAAGCACAGTCATATTTCAGGTCCCTACATGAAGGACTTCGAGACTCTAAATGAATTAAGTCCGCTAACTCCCCTAGTTTTTATGTTTACTTCTCTCCTAAAATACTAGATTACTTTTAGCATAATTTCCCCCATTTCACCACATGAAAACAAACACAGAGGGTTTTTGCTTGACTTATCTTCTACCAGTTTATTACATAAGGGAGGCTCAAGTATAGTTTGCACAGTTTTTAAAAAATTTCAGATATTATGAGGGTAGAAATGATTAGGTTACAATACTTGTGTTTTTTAGGTAAGGTCCCTGTGGTAGTTGTGTCCCTCGCCCAGGAAGTGTGTCTATTGTGCCCATTACGTGGGAGGGAGCTCACCAAAGTCTCCCTTCTCCCCCTGACTTGAATTAAATTGAATTTTTCTCTTGTGTGGGCATTTATTAGTTCATCTACTGGCTTCGTATTAGCATTGAATACATCAAGTATTTGCTTTTCCATTCTTGTGATACTTTCCTAAAGAGAATGTTCTCCAATCTGTCCAGGCTAATACAAAAGATGTAAAGTTTCCATCTTTTTGAATGGCTGAATAGTATTACATGGCATACAGATTCCACGGTTTATTAATCCATTCATGGGTTGATGGGCACTTGGGTTTATTCCACATCTTGGCAATTATGAATAGAGCTGTAAGTAACAGTCTAGCACAAATATCCTTATGATAAAATGAGTTTTTTTCTTCTGGTTAGATGCCTAGTAATGGGATTGTGGGGTCAAATGGAAGGTTTATTTTGAGTTCTTTGAGGATTCTCCATACTTCTTTCAAAAGAGGCTGTGTTAGTCACCGTGCATATTTTCTTGAAGATTTTCATGTGGATGGGACTCTTACTGGGCGATCTGATAGTCATTTGGGGATTATGGACCTCAACATTTTGGGCGATCCTTCCTTCAGAACTCAAGTGGCTACTTCTTGACTCTGACAACTTTTGTCCCATCAGCCATGTCTAGAACATTCTGGGCATCCTCTACTGCTTGTTCTACTATCTTTGAAACTAGTGTACTTTCAGACTGAGTATGGGAGGCCAAATTTCACTAAAACCTTCATTAAGCCTCTTTCTTCCTTTCATCCTCTAGCCAGTCCCTTGCATGATGATCAGAGGAAGGTCCTAGGCACGCCCCACCACCTTCCCCGTTTCTACTCCGGGGTTTGAACTCCTCTGCTGGGCTGCGTCCCTCCTCTGCCTGTGTTTGGTTTGTGCCTGTCCTTGAGACTCTGTGTGTGTCCTTGCTCTTGTGTGTCTCAGTGGGTCGACCTTTACATTAAATAAACAATCATCAGAAGGGATTTGATAGGTGTTTTTTTGTTTGTTTTTCACTTATTGATCATAATCTTTTTCTTTTTGTTGAGACAGAGTCTGCCTCTGTGGCCCAGACTAGAGTGTTGTGACATCAGCCTATCTCACAGCAACTTCAAATTCCTGGACTCCAGCGATTCTCTTGTCTCAGCCTCCTCAGTAGCTGGGACAACAGGCACCAGCCACAACCCTCCGCTAATTTTTTCTAGTTTTAGTAGAGATGGGGTCTGGTCTTGAACTTCTGAGCTCAATGGAGCCTCCCTCCTCAGCCTCCCAGAGTGCTTGGGACTATAGGCATGAGCCACTGCCCTGGTTGATTTTTTTTTTTTTTTTTAAATTTTGTGAAGAATCAGATCTTTTCTTATTCCTGGCAAATACTTTTCCTCAGGCTTCTCCAGTAATGTTTAAGCAATAACCTTGCTTTCTGGCTCTCTTAATTAATTTCTCTTTATATGATTCCTTGTAATGTTTTGTTGTTGTTTGCTTCAATTTACTGCTTGTGAGTCAGTCACAGTTCCCCTTTTAAAGTTGGGTAACTACATAATGGAGTTTTTCAGTTTTCTGCCAAAATGTGGAACTGAATTATGTTGTAAGCCCTATTACATAGTGGTTCCTAGGAAAATACTTTCTGAATCAATTCTTATGCGGGACTCAAAGTCTGAGCGTGATATTTCCTTTGTGAACTGTAAAGAGCCATCATCTGTTTGATCCTCTTCAACTGGAGTATTTTATTCACTTGTACGATAAAACCAGGTCCACCATTTTTTTTTTTTTTGGCCTTGAGGTTTCTTCACTTTCACTTAATATTCTTAGTTTCATCTCACAGATTTTTGGCTCTTCATAAAACACTGTTGCCACATATTCATGACTTAACTCTGAACTTTCTGCCTAAAGAACATTCTACTGTACTTTTTGGGCCTTGCAAAAAATTTTCTACAGTTGCTGCTGATTTTGTTTCTTACAATGCGCCCATTTTCTGGGTGACACCTCCCGTTCGCTCCCGTGTTTGTAATTGGGAAGCTCTCGGTCCATTGTTGACTAATGAATGCCCTGTAAAGCCCCTCACTCTCAGCTGCAGAGCCTGATTCCCGCTTTTGTATTTTGTGTGTTTCTAAGCAGAAACTGCCTTGTCCATTGGCCTCGCTCTTCCCAAGCTCCACCTTATCAGCTGTCTACTTAGTCGGGTACTTTATTTTCCTCACTGTCAAGCTGAAACTCATGTTCATTCACACTGATCAGACTTACCCTAACATTTACTTTGAAAGCAGCTTTCTGCTTTTTAGTGCAAGAAGCTGCATACCAGTTTGGTTTGGGTTGACCTTGTCCTACCTAAACCATACTTATGGTCAAGATAACTTTATTAGTTATGCATTTGTCAGGATCTCTAACAAGACAGTTTACCTCTCTTAGGAGTAAATATGTATGGCTGGTGTGATGACTTCCATATTACTAGGGACCCAGGCGTCTATGTTCTTGCTTCACACTGTGGTCTGAGAGGGCTTCTCTAGCCTCTGACATCCCACTTACACTTTAGTGAGCAGGAAGGGAAAAGGCCCATGCACAGGGCATACTCCCTAAAATTGCACACACCACTTCCTCTTACCCTTCATTGACCTAAACTTTGTCCTTGGCTATACCTCAGTTGCTAAGAAAGCTAGCTTTATTTTAGGCTGCCACGTGCCCTGCTAACATTTCTATTGCTGAGTAAGAAGGGAAGGCTAGATATTGGAGGTCAGTTAGAAATCTCTGGAACATACTTTAATTCCAAATAAATCTGCAACTTCCTCCTTCTATAATCCCATCTATGCATCTCACTTTGGGGAACTATTTAATTTTATAGTCTTGCCTTTGGGAACACCATGGCGGGGGTTCTAAACCCAAGTCTTCTAACGAAAGACTCACCCATGCTCCCCTTGGCGCTTTCCCACTCTCCACTATATTACGACCAAGTGCTGCCACTTTTGCTCAGGCATTGAAGGATTGCACTTTCCTAGTAAACCAGAAGCTCAAGAATCAGAGAAAAGATTGTACTTTTGATGATGTAAAGGGCTAAAGCCTCTCTGCTAAGTATTTGATTTAATTCGATTTTGTGCTAACTCGTACATTTCTAATTTGGGGATCTCCAGTTTACTTCTATTTACCACGAATTTCTCTCTCCTAAATCCTCTGCTTGTGGGTGGAGTGCTTTGCTCATTCTTTTGCCTTTCCCATTTGCTCCTGGCAGAGCTTCATGTTTACATTCATTTCACATCCAGACATTTCTCTCATCCTGAAATTTGCATGCTTTGCTTTTCACCAGGTTTTTAAAAATCGTATTTCCTGGGGGCGTCTACCTTACTTTGGGTTGTGTGTCTATTTTTCTTTGAGTTTTGACATCAGTTGGACCTCTTTCTATTTGCTCTAAAAGTAACTCTAAGAAAGGACAGAAAAATATCAGGTAAAAAAATTCACATGATATTTAAAAGATCAATTAGCTGTCTTATACTAGCCATCCTTATCCAAAAACCATTTGATTTTGAGCTCTGATTGCCTCTCCTAGTAAAATATGTTTTGATTACATGTTGCACTGTTCAGCTATTCTGTTAAAGATTAAAACATGACCTGGCAACTGTATAATATTTTGATGTGTATTCTCAATCCCCCCCAGCCTTGTAAATTTCAAAGTTACATGAAACTAAAGCCAACAAGAATATTAACCTTAATTTTAACCATGTGTCTTAGAATTAGAAATTAAAAACAAATATTGGGTGTATGACTAACTCGGTAATGTATGTTACAAAATTTAACCTGAAAAAAATGTATCAGATACTTGCTACATTCTTGTTGTCTTCAGAGCCACCACCATTCGGGTCCCCAGGGCTGTCATTCCCTGTTTCTCTCCTGCACTTCTTGCATCCAAGTCCAGTCATTCACATGCATCTTTCCTTTGTCTGCAGAGTCTCTTGGATTTGTCCCTGGATCTCAGTTTCAGCTGTCACTTCTCAGAGCCAAGTCCCTATCAAGTTCCATATAAATTTCTGCAACAGCCTCTTTACTGGTATCCTCACTTTCAATGTATCCTGGTAACTGCTGCCAGATTCATCGTTGCTTTCACCATCTCTCTGTCCTGATTAAGACCCTACACAATTTCCTCATTTCTGATTGCTTGGAGTCTGGACTCCTTAGCCCGGTAACAATGAACCTTGCTCAATGGATCACACCTTCCAAATCTCTTTCACAGAGCACCCGACGATGCATGCCTGACTTCAGCCATGCAGTTTTCTGTGCATTTACCTCTTTTCCAATTTATTTACATCTTCATCTTCATGTCTTTGCTTATGCTCTACAGTCCCTGGAAAATGTCTCCTCCTCTCCCCCGCCCATGCAAATGCTGTTCCTTTCCCACCCTGAAGACATGCTCTTCTCAGCCCATTCCACACTAATCTCTCTCTTTCTCTTTTTTTTCACACTACTCTCTCTTTTGCAGGTAATATTTCTGAAGAAGGTCTACATGCGTCAGATTACTTCAAACAAATTGAAGATTGCATTAAGGTTGTTAGAGAGTTGTTCCACATGCCAATACCTTCTCCCCTCAACTATTTTATTATTTGATTTCTATTCTTTAGTATGTCTAGTGGATATAATTTGGTATTTGATTTTTACTGGCCACATTAATAAGTGAGAACCCTATAAAAGTCAACACATTATTTCATGTAGTTTGCCCTAATGCCTCACACTTGTTCTTGAGGTGGGAATGGAGTTTGGACTGGGTCATTTTATTTATTTAATTCCATACTGTTCTGAAATGTACCTTTGTTTCTCATTTTGTTGACGTTATAATTTCCATTTAATTATTTTGAAATAAATAAATGGAAATAGTTTAATTTAAATAATTACTATTTATTTAAATTAATTTATTTAATTAAATTTATTACTAATTTAATTTAAATAATTAATAATTATTTCAGTGAAACAGTGAAAAAATTACAAGATGCAGATCACTGGCTAAGACCAGGGTGAATGAATTAAAGCAAGAAGGGAGAGGGGAAAGTGAAAACTTCCTTATTGGAATCTGTGGCTTGCCCTTATTGAATTTGATTTATAGCAAACGTGAAAATATCTAGATCTGTCCTTCTAGCACAAGGTTACAACTGTCTGTTTGAATTTGTTCCCACCCTGGATGAGCTATTGATAACTGATTCATGTGGGCTGGTTTTCCATGACATTGAACAAGATTACATATAGCCAAATCAAAATAATTCTACAAAGACTTAAAAGGGAGAAATCACAGTAAAAACTTAAAACTGTGGCTCTTGACATCTTGTTGTCTTAGCAAAAAAACAAGCCTTGAAACTCAGAGGCTCAAGGTAGCTGTTGAAGATTGTTAAGTTTGGGCTGGGATATGGCTAGCATTAGGACCCAAATATTGTGTTCCCAAGAACGCTGAAAACCATCAAGGCACATGCTGTGGGGGTTAGGACTGTTCTGTCAGAGTTTCACATTCTTCTGCTCTGCAAGAACCAGGAACCACTACTTTTTGGTTTTCTCTAACTGCTGAGATTGATTAATCACTTTCCGCAACTCCAAGTACCTAAAAGGCAACGATCACACTTGCTCATGAGGCAGGCAGCTGGAAGTCACGGTGCTCTTTGCAGAACAAAGGGGTGTGGCAGAGACTCCAGAGATGCTCACCAGGCCTGATTCCTCGTCCTGGGCAGCCCCAGCCTCCCTTGGAGTTAAGCTGAAGCTGTTTGATTAGTCCTCATCAATGTCGTGGGTAAAAGTGTTGTCTTCCACTTCCAGGCCCAATCTCCACGGAGATCTTTAGCTTGCTCTCTCTCCATGTGCCTGCTGGACAATTGGAGATGTGAAGGTAGGGCCTGGTAGAGCTGCAAGATGGGAGGAACTTGTATCCTGAAATCACAGTGTGGCGTGCTGCCCAGTCAGTGAAGTGAATGCAAAATATATTTTTTTGGTTTATGCTTCTAAGTTTCTGATGTTATTTGTATCATTATTAACTAGCCTAACATAAATAATGATAATGTTAATTTATTTCAAAATTTGGAATAGTTCTGTTTAAAAAAAAATACTTGGGGTGGGTGCAGTGGCTCAAGCCTATAATCCTAGCACTCTGGGAGTTTGAGGTGGGAGGATTACTTGAGCTCAGGAGTTTGAGACCAGCCTGAGCAGGAGCAAGACCCCCATCTCCACTAAAAATAGAAAAGCTAGCCAGGCATTGTGGTAGGCTCCTGTAGTCCCAGCTACTCAGGAGGCCAAGGCAGGAGGATGGCTTGAGCCAAGGGGTTTAAGGTTGTTGTGAACTGAGCTGTTATATAGCACTGTAGCCTGTACAAGAGGGAGACTCTGACTCCAAAAAAAATACTCATCAGCCAGATATAGTGGTGTGTGCCTGTAATCCTAGTTCCTTGGGAGGCTCAGGTGGGAACATCTCTTTAACCCAGGAGTTTGAGCCCTGCTTGGGCAACATAGCAAATCTTTATTTCTAAAACTAATAAAAAAAAATTAAAAAAGAAAAACAAACCCAAAAATTACTTGCTCAAGAAAATATTTTATATTATTTTATTTATTTGTTTTTTGTAGAGACAGAGTCTCACTTTATCGCCCTCAGTAGAGTGCCATGGCATCACATAGCTCATAGCAACCTACAACTCCTGGCCTTAGGCAATTCTCTTGCCTCAGCCTCCCGATTAGCTGGGACTACAGGCACCCGCCATATGCCTGGCTAGTTTTTTTGTTGCAGTTTGGCCAGGGCTGGGTTTGGAACCCGCCACCCTCAGAATATGGGGCTGGTGCCCTACCCACTGAGCCATAGGCACTGCCCCTCAAGAAAAAATTTTAAAAGCTACTAAATGTAATTCACTTTAATAAATAGTTGATGAATAACTACCTATGTTTAGATAATAATAATAATGTCCTATTTATATATTGAACTGGTAGTGTATGTGTGTATATATATATGTATGTATGGAGAAAAAGGCATTACTTTTCTTCAAAGAGCATTGAGTATAATTGTGATGGATGTGTTACTTAGTTCAATGTAAGCACTTCACATTGTCTATCAAGTCAGTACATTGAAACCCAGAAATGCATCAATGTCCACACTCATGATTTCATAAAAAAATTAAAAAAAAAACCCCAAAATAAAGAGCATTAGGAACCCCTGGTAGGTTTTAGGGGAGGGGCCTGATTTGCGTTTTCAATCACTGGCTGCTGTCTGGAATCTAGGTTTTGGAGAGAAAACAGGGAGACCAGTCAGGGAATTGAGCAGCGGATCTGGCAACAGAGGAAAGCGGCTTCAACTAGGACAGAGCTGGACAGATTCATGATGGAGACAAAAGGATGATTTTTCAGATGAATTGAACATGAGCAGTAGGGAAAAGAAGAAAAGGGATTTATCAATTTGTTCAAAAATATTGATTTAACATCTACTATGGGCCGGGCACTCTTCTGGGCTCTGAGGATAGAGCAGTGAGCGAGACAGGTCAGGCCCCTGCTCTTGATACCTTATGGGCTCACGGAGAAAAAAGGATAATAAACAACATATATCAGGGAGCCCTAGGGCTTGGAAGTGAAGGAAAGCAGTGTAAGAGGACAGAGAGTGACACAGATGACTAGTGTTAGGTAAGAAAATCGGGGCATCATCCTTGATGGGACAGTATTTGAGCAGAGAAGTGAGAAGGTCAGCCACACTGCTGTCTGGGACAAGGTGCCCGGGAAGAGGGAACAGCATGAGCGGAGACCAGGAGGCAGACGCCCACGTGGCAGGTCGGAAGAGCGGCCGGCTGGGGGTGGAGATGAGGCGGTGGGGGGCAGGGAGATCAGAGGCTGGGATTAGGCCTGGGTTTCATTTTGACATGGGAAGCCCTCGAAGAGTTTGACTAGAGGAAGGGTTTGAATAGAACAGGAAGGCCAGCTAGAAGGCAACAGTCTTGGCAAGATGTGATGGTTTTGTTTCTGCTGCTAGTTGGAAGCTGTTGCCTTACTGAGAAGGGGAAGCCAGGAGAAAAAATGTAGGAGGAGCCATCAAAGTTCTGCTCAAGACGGGTTAAGTTTGAAATGCCTCCTGGACCTACAGTCAGAGATACCACGGGGATGGATGTCTGAGTCCAGAACACAGAGGATGCAAATTTGGAGTCTCAGCCTAGGATGATGCTCTTCCCTTAGGATGGGATGGGTCCTTCACCCAGGAAAGACTGCAGACAGAGAAGCAGAAGAGCCGAGGCGTGGCCCTGGGGCTCGCCTACTTTTATAAGTGGCACGGAAGGGGAGAAGATTGAGGAGTGGCCAGTGACAGAGGGTGACGATCGGGAGAGTTTGGTGTTACAGAAGCCCAGACGAGACAGTGTCTACGGCAGAGAGTTTAGCTGTGTCAAATGCTGCCAGGAGTCAGGACAGATGGGAACCAAGGGTCGCTCTGAACCTACTCTGATGGGAGGTTGCATGACAAAAAAAAAAAAAAAAAAAAAAAAAAAAAAAAAAAAAAAAAAAAAAAAAAAATTGAAACCCAAAAGAAAAAAAAACGGGGGTTTTCCAGGTGGGCACCGGGGGGGGGTTTTGCAAGCCG
>CAUYON010089768.1:0-55418 GCA_963573935.1 Arctocebus calabarensis | reverse complement strand
TTTAGTTCAGTTTTTCTGCCTAGCAAGAGAGTTTTCAGAGTCACACTGGGGTGCTCTGGGGAAGCACACCCCACTTCCCATAGCACACTTCCATGGGATGAGACAAAAGGTCCACATTTCATCACTTATCTGTAGAAAACCCACAGGAGCAAATGAGGAGAAAAAAAAGAAAGGAAACAGAAAAGCAACAAACTCAGAGCTTTCTTGGGGGAGGGGACAGACACTTTTCCTTTCAGATGAATTTTGTGCCTGAAGCTTGCTTTCTTGGAGTCGCAGCTTGCCTCAGCAGAGGTGACCCCCAGATATCACTTCTCTCTCTCAGCTGGGCTTCCAGTATTCAGCTTAATTGCACAGTTTCAGGAGGTTATTTTCCCTTTTGGACAGGAACCTTTTTCAGAAGCTGCTTCCAGTCAGCCATCTTGGTCCACTCCCCTCTTTGTATATTTTTAATAACTCTTTCATCACAGGTACCTTTTGAAAACACTTTTTCCCAGTCAGTGGCTTGTCTTTTCATTCTCTTCACATTGTTGATTGCAGAGCAAAAGTTTTTGATTTTAATGAATTCTAATAGTTTATCAATTATTTATTTTATGGATCATATCCTTGATCTTTTATCTAAAAAGTCATTGGCTTTCTTCCATATTATCTTCAAGGATTTTTACATTTCATATTTAAGTCTATGATTCATTTCTAGTTAATTTTGTGAGGAGTGTAGTAAGGTCTCCGTCTAGATTCATTTTTTTGCATGTGGATGTTTAGTTGTTCCAGCATCATTTGTTGAAAAGATGGTCTTTGGACTGTTGTATTGCCTTTGTTCCTTTATCAAAGATTAGCTGACTGTATTTATATGCTTTCTATTCTGTTCCATTGATCTATGTATCTATTCTTTTGCCACTACCACTTAGTCTTGATTACTAAAGATTTACTGTGAGTCATGGTATAGCATCAGGCCTCTGACTTTGTTCTCCTTCAATATTTTGTTGGCTATTTTGGGTCTTTTGTCTTTTCCTGAACTTTCTGGATCTGAAGTTTAGTGTATGACATCAATTTGGGGGAAATCCTGTCACTATTGCTTCAGATATTTCTTGTATTCCTTTCTCTCTGTTTCTTCCTTCTGATATTCCCATGATGTGTGTATTATACCTTTTGTAGCTGTCCCAGAGTTTTTGAACATTCTATTCTTTTTTATTTTTCTTTTTTTCTCTTTGTTTTTCATTTTGGAAGTGTCTATTGTTATACCCTCAAGCTCAGAAATTCTTTCCCCAGAAGTGTATACTCTATTAATGAGTCCACCCAGGCAATCTTTATTTCTATTAAAGTGTTTTGGATTTATAGCATTTCTTTTTTTTAAATCTTTCTTCTTATTTCCATCTCTGCTTACATTGTCCATCTGTTCTTATATGTTGTCTACTTTTTCTAGTAAAACCCTTAGTGTATTATTTATAGTTTTTTTTAAGTTTCTGTTCTGATAATTCTGTATCTGACTCTGACTCTGATGCTTGTTCAGTTTCTTCAACCATACTCTTGCCTTTTAGTATGCCTTGTAATTTTTTATTGAAAGGTGGATGTGATGTGGTGGGTAAAAGGAACTGCAGTAAAAATAGACTTTTAGTAAAGTACGGGTAAGGAGTCGGGGAGGGAAGCATTCCACAGTCCTAGTGCTGACTAGTCTCGGTCTCCTATTAAGCCTGTGTCCCTGAGCTCTGAGCTACACACGGGCCACTCAGAACCCCTCCCTTTTAGATGGAACAGGATGGCTAGAGATGGCTGAAGTTGAGTATTTTCCTTTCCCCAGGTTAGTTAGGCTCTGATGAAACCCCAGCAGGTTAGGCTCTTATAAAATAGTTTCTTTTGTTAAGCAAAACAGAATGATTTGGTAAATTGTAAAATGGTCACTTTTCTCTTCCCCCTGCCAGAAGCAAGAGTGGATATTTTTCCTCTAATATGCAGTGTGAGGACCAGGTGGAGCTCCTGAAGGTGAAACTCTCAAAATCATTGAGCCTCCCTACACACACACTTGGTTTCCAATTCTCAGAGTTTTTTACATTGAGCCATTTATCAATTACAGTTCAGGCTTTCCCACCTTGTCACTGGTTCTGTGAAGGTTTCTACTTGTGTGTTTATGCTTCAGTAAGTTGTGTTCCTCGTCTATCCCTCCAGCTTGAGGAGCAGTGACCTCACCTTTTTGACAGTTCCAGGAAGAGTTGCTGTTTTTCAGCTTGCTTCATTTTTTAATTTCTTAGCACAAAGTAGTGACTTCTAAGCTCCATGCTAGACCAGAAATTGGAAGTCTGAAATGTAACTCGTAGATAGATGATGACTTCCTAAAATGATAGGTGTGAAATTGCTTTGTAGAATGTTCAAAAACTGTGGGACAGTTGCTTTGTAGATTCAAATGTGCAAAAAGGTCCTTATTCTTTAGCTCAACCCCAGAATTAAAAGAGCGCGTGCTGTGCACATATGATTGGGCATTTCCAATGATTAATATTTCAGCTGTCTTTTGACTTTGAATAACAGAAGAAATGTGCATTTGGAAAAGTTTTATTTTTTATCATTTCATAAAATCATTTTCATATATACAGGGGGCTATACTGAATGTTGTAAACTAAAGGAAAGATTATCCTTACCCTTTGGGAACTTCTAGTCTAAACTGAATTTTTTTTTTCTTTATGTAGTAGTCATTCTTTCTGTGGTATGATGGCAAAGCCAGGAGAAAGAATGTTAATGCTCTCCATCTTTCCTCAGTACCTGCAGGTATCAGAACCCATTAAATATTCTAAAATATTATAATATACATTACAATTCTCATTAAAATCAGTGTAAGCAAATGTTCTTTCACTGCCTTAGAAAGATTGTTGCTTATTTGTTTGAAAGCAACTACTACTCATTCAAACTACCCAATTATATATGCGGTTTCTTTCCTCCTGAGTTCCAAACACATTTGGAACAATGGCTAAATCCTTTCCTGTCAATATACTGCTGAGCAATAAATCACTCTCTATTTTAAGCAATTTCATTTATCTCTTATCAAGGTGTTCAGGTAGTTGCTCAAATTGGTAGGACAACCTCAAGAGAAACAAGAGTTGGATGCCTCTGTTAACCTTTTATTTCTTTGTAATTATTTCCGGATACCTTTTTCAATGGCCTCATTACTTTTCAATATTAGCTGTCATTTTTGCTTCTGCTATCAAAGAATGTTTTGCACCGATTCAGCAATACATGTGATCTAGTCTGAGTTTAACAAAAATATATTTTCAAAGGCTGAAATTAAAATGGAGTCTGGTCATTTATCACATTTGAAAGCTGAAGATTCTTTCACACAGCACATCAGTGAGATGGGCTAAGCTTTTATAAAACTAGTTCATAGCTGAAAGCCTACATTAGACTGTATAATGCATGATCATACCCATGCAGATATAAAGCCTCATGGCTTTGCTATTTGTTTTTTCTTAGCACCATAGTTTTAGTGAAGCAGCCAATATGAAATGCAAAAAGTTCAAGTTTGTGATAACTTAGCTGTTTCCATTGCAGGACTTTGAATTCTCTTAGATCAAAGTTTCTCTCAGTAAGAAAAGTGGTTATGTAAAAATTGAAAGTCTACCTCAGTGTGAACTCAGAAAGAAGTAGATATTCTCCAAGGCTGAAATGAAGAATTTAAGCTCCTATCATTAGATTTATGTGCAATCAGAGGAGAAACTCAGCACAGATTAACAGCACAATTTGCAAAGGCATCCTGTGCGCACCTAGTGGGCACTCTCTGACCTGGCAAAGACCCATCTATGTGGGTGTCCAGGTCACAGAAGACTCAGGGGGTAAACAGCAGTTTGACTTGAGCCTTTGCTCCATCATACATGGAGCACAGTTTAATTTTGGCTTAGCTATAAGCATGTTTGTCTGAAATGGAATGCATTATGAAGAAATACTTGAATCTGAAGAGTTTCTTAGCTGTTTGGCCATATGAATTTGCAAATCTAGTAGAAGGCTATCAATTCTGACAGTTCCAACACTTACTTTTTAGAAGCAAGGTCTGAGTTTGGTTGTGTGACAACTGTTTTATTGCATGTCATTGGGAATATAAAAGTTAACATTCATATTTAAGCCTTCTCATCTTCAGGGAAATAACCTAATAGGTCTAAGTGGAGATTACCTAGAAAGGTTTCAGAGATGTTCATTTTATGGACTCAACCCAGAATTTATTATAATTAAATACTCAAAAAGGCAATTACTAGGTAAATCATAAAAATGGAACCTTAGGTTCCTGAGAGAGAGGTAGCATTTCCCAAGAGCTTATATAAAGCTGATTCTGTCTTCCTACAAGATTATGACTGATGATGCATCATAGGATTTATGATTTAGAGTTATGATTTAGAGCTTCTTAACTTATGATGAGGCTATATCCCAGTAAACCAATTTTAAGTTGAAAATATCCTAAGTAAAAAATGCATTTAATACACTTAACTTACTAAACATCATAGCCTAGCCTAGCCTAACTTAAATGTGCTCAGAACAATTACATTAGCCTACAGTTGGGCAAAAACATCTAATGTGAAGTTGATTTTATAATAAAGTGTTGAATGCCTCAAATAATTTATTGGATACTGTCCTGAAAGAGAAAAACGGAATAGCTGTGTCGGTACTTGAAGTATAGTCTGTACTAAAGGTGTATTGCTTTGGCAGCACTGTAAGTTTAAAAATCTTTAAGCCGAGTCATTATACATTGGGGACCATCTATACTCTCAAATCAATTGTTGTAAGACTAGTAAGCATGCTTTGAAAGTGATGAACTTGTAAAAAAAAAAAAATCCCAATTGTGTTCATCTTGTTATTTCTTTCTATGGCTATTTATAATTACTTTATTTTTATTTAGCAATTCAGCACATATTCATTGTGAATTATTTTAATTCAGAAATAAGAAAATAAAATTGACTTCTAGAGATAGGCACTAATAACATTTTTTTTCTCCTTAACACAACATAAAGGATCATGCTGTGAGTTTTGTGTGTGCTATTTTGAAATCTTTTCTCATAGAATATTTTCTTTATCATTAAATGTTATTAAATATTCTTCTATAATGTATTTGTAATGGTTTTTATGAGTTCATTCTGTTTATTCTCCATATAACTAATTTAATTACCTTATTTAGGTATTTATGTGGCTTCTAATTTTTCAGTATTAATATGAAAGTACTATAGCACACATTTATTTAGCCCTAATTATCTCCCTAGAAAAAAATGTTTAAAAGTGGAATTTTGGGCTTAAAGGATGCACAAACATCTACAGCATCTGATATTTATGGCCAAATTACTCTGGAAGGTTTAGTTCCAATCTATGAGTGTTTTAACATTTAAAAAAAGAACAATTTGTTAGTAGATTGCTATTCCATATAATGAACAAATGTTTAGTTTTCTTCTTTGAAAATTCCTGAGATTGATAAAAGATTGAGTAGAACAGATTTAGTGTCTGGTAATAGACATTAACATGTAGGTAATACACAGTTGAGAGAGGTATCTTTCCTCCCTCCTTCCTTCTCAGAATGAAGAGAGGTTCACTTTTTGAAGAGATAAACACATAAGGCAAAATCTTTGCAAAGCCTCTTGCTGGTACCTAATAGCATAAGAAATTAATTGTGTGTGTGGGGGGGGAGTGCTGATAATAAGAAAAAAGCATTTAGTAACAGGTCTAGGTCAGAAAAATTAGAGTGATTGCATATTTGTTTATAGTGGGCATTAAGATGTGGACTATTTTTAAAATTTCAGATTAATATGAGATTACAGATGATTAGATTACATTGTTTGCATTTGTTAGGTATGAGATGTAGACCTTTGATCAGGCAGAAAGATTAACATTTGAGAAGGAGACTACTTTCCTTAATTTGATTTCTCTATTGAATTATTATAAATAGTTAAATATACAGAAAAATAAAAAACTACTAGGAAAAGGCTAAAAAGGCCAGAGTTCCAAGGGGCCCTTCAGACTCAAAAGACTTTTTTGGTAGGCCATGTTTGTCAAGATTACATGTAATTAAATGATAAAACTCATTAGAGGGAAATTGTGTGTGTGTGTGTGTGTAGGAGGTAAGGGTGGAAGAGAGATGTGTAAAGTATAAAAATTTTGTACTAAAATTGCCAAACAAACAAGAAAACAAGGCCAGGTGCTGAGGCTCCTGATGGTAATCCTAGCACTTTGGGAGGATGGCCAGGAGGATTGCTTGAGGTCAGGAGTTCAAGACTAGCCTGGACAATATATTTTTATTTTAAAAGTAATTTTGAAAAAAACAAACAAACAGTATTTTAAATGAGTTCTTCTCTTACTCTTAGTCTTAACTGTGGTCTTAGTCTGTTTCATGCTGCTATGCCTGAATACCTGGGACACAGTTATTTATAAATAGTAGAAATTTATTTTTCACAGTCCTGGGAGCTGGGAAGCCCAAGACTTAAGGCACTGGTATCTGGTGAAGGCCATCTTGCTACATCAAAAATGGCAGAAAGGGCGCCTGTAGCACAGTGGTTACAGCTCCAGCCACATACAACACTGGTAGGTTTGAGCCTGACCCAGGCCAGCTAAACAACAATGACAGCTGCAACAAGAAAATAGCTGGGTATTATAGGGGGCGTCTGTAGTCCCAGCTACTTGGGAGGCTGAGACAAGAAAATTGCTTAAGCCCAAGAGTTTGAGGTTGCTGTAGGTGCCACAGTATTCTACAGAGGGCGACATAGTGAGACTCTGTTTCAAAAAAAAAAAAAAAACAAAACAAATGGCAGAAGGGTAAAAAGAGTAAAAAAGAGAGCAAGAGATCAAACTCATAGCCTTAAGGCCTTTTATATTGCACATAATAAAGATATAAAAATGATGTTATAAGATATAAATGTGTGCATATATATATTTTTTCTTTTAATGGTTACTATTGTGGAACAAATTGACATACACATCATCTCATTTTGAAGACCAGGCCCTGCTGTAGTATACAGTGAAGGATGTTCTGACAAACCTCAGGCTCACAAAACATCCAAACTGGCTGCCCCTGCAAAGAGACACCAGAGCTTAAGAGTAACAACTATAATTCACCATAAATTTGCAGTGCATCTTAGCAGGGTACTGGCGAAACTTATTAAAGGTAGAGTATTAATGTCTTTATATAGTGATCAAGGAAATGCCATGAAGGCTATCTGTAACAGTACGATCAAAATATTTCTGAATGTATATGAATCATGCCCTGTGATTGCACCAATGTACATAATTATGATTCAATAAAATTATTTTAAAAAAAATTTGAAGGGATAACCATCTTATTGCTTGAATGCCATGGTCAAAGTTACCGTAAGTCTTCCCTGTAGATTGAAATATTTAACTCTATTAAATATTAGCTCAAAGGCATGGGTAGAAAAATTATTCTTGTAATTTCAGGGCTGACTAGTTCTGCAAACTCCTCCAGAAACAAACCCCCACCTCTTCAACACTCATCCAGCTTTAAAATGGGTCTAGAATCTGCCACCCTGTCTCTTTCCTACCTCCTTCTTAAAGACCTTTATGGCCTAGGGACTAACCAGCTTGTGACAATCTTCCCCTCACAACCAGGATGTTTATTAAAGTCTTATTTGTAACAAACCATCCATGTTGATTCAATCCAAACCCCTGAAACCATCCAAATGTCCATTCTTAGGAGATCAGATATCGTATCCATAAAAAGAATGTAATGGCATTATTCAGAAAGAGGAGATAGATCATGGGCACAGAAGAATAGCTTTGCAAAAAGTGCTCTTAAGAGAAAATAAACAGTGCTCAGAATAGGTTTTGTATCATGCACAAAGTTATAGACATTTGTATATGCACAGAAAACTTATTAAAGAATATGCATGTAAGGACCAATGGTGGTTGCTTCTGATGAAAAGACATTTATTCTAGAGTGGGAAGAAAAGTTGTTTTTCATTGTCTATACCTACGTACTGAGTTTTGTTAACCCTGCCCAAATAATAGATTTAGACATTTTTTTTTAAAGTACAAAACAGTGAATGAGAGAGACATCAAATGTGCCCATAAGAAGTTTATAAGATAATGGAGGATAAAGACATTTACATCAAAATTATAAAGCAGTGTGAGAAATAAAATAAATTTGTAGAAATGGAGCATAGAGGAAGTGCCTAATTCCAGTAGCTATTTTCTTATAAAGAAAGTATTGTATGGTTGTCCCCTATACCTTTCCTCTTGCTGGTAGCATCCAATTTTTTTGGAAAACAGACCTTATTTACAACTTGGAACATGGAATTCAGTTGTGCTCCAAACTACCATATTCTCATGAACAAAAAAAGCAAACATAAGCAAAACCCCAAGAGGAGCCATATCTAAATAGAATATACCTTCTCATTGCAGGAAAGAATTGTTCTTTAATACAATCTTCTCTGATTGTTTCCCCCCATTCTCTCCTTTAGTTTCTTGTCATCTTTTCAGGCAGGGTTGCGAATCATGTTCCTGGCTCACTGCCATCAATAATTACAGCAAATGATGTCCCATGAGTATGGTTTGGATTTTAAGTGAATTCTTGTGTTGTATTTTAAGTGAATTCTCCCAGTGGAGATGATGGGCTGGTCTGATGGCTGTGTCTTCAGTGGCATTGGCCTTGCTGCTCATGTGACACAATGGGGACTGTGCCGTGGCAGTCAAGCCGAAGGTCATTTGCACAGTGGGACAGGCCTCCTCGCTTTGTGCACTTCCAGTGCCTTTGATGATGTGATCATCAAGTATCCATTGTTATAAACAAGAGACCACTTCATCTTGACGTGGACAAAAGGGATGCATTACTAAAAAGCTTGAAGGAGTTAAGTTTCTCACGATAAATAAACAGTCTGGGAAGCACTGGCAGCGACAGAAGCATTGAGAAACACACTGATCTTTGGGTTTCTGTGCATTGTCTGCTGAAGTTCAGAATTCCATGCTTCTGACAGAAAAAAAAGAAATGGAATGTTTAAATGTCTGAAACATAATAGCTTATTATGAGAGTGCAAGTACTCAAGTTCATAGGTCTACAGTTGACCGTTTTCCCTGAAAAGTTTCAGAAATCACGTACCACGTTTTGATGCCTTTAATTCTAAAATGTACTTCAAGTCCAGTATCATTGCATTCTCACACTGGGACAAAAAGATGCTTGATCGAATTTCGGTTATCCACCTGCCTAATTACACTTTTTTTCACGCAGTTTATCATTTACTATAACCAAGAAATATTTTTAAATGGATTTATCTTCTGAATTTTGAGTTTGTCTCTACTGTTGTTTAAAAATAATTCTATGGTACACAGCTATGATTTAATAAAAAAAGAAAATAATTATATGAATTTACATAGTCAAAATAAATAGGAAAAATATTCAACCATAAGAGGTGTTCTCTGGTGACATCTTTCAATTTCTAGTAGGTCAAGGTGGAAAATATCTGTGGTAGGAAATTTATTTTTTTTTTGAGACAGAGCCTCAAGCTGTCACCCTGGATAGAGTGCCATCGCAACACAGCTTGCAGCAACCTCCAATTGCTGGGCTCAAGCGAGTCTCCTGCCTCCGCCTCCCAAGTAGCTGGGACCACAGGCACCCACCACAATACCCGCCCATTTTTTGGTTGCAGCCGTCATTGTTGTTTGGCGGGCCCGGGTTGGATTCGAGCCCGCCAGCTCAGGTGTACGTGACTGGCGCCTTAGCCCATTGAGCCATAGGCGCCGAGCCATGTGGTAGGAAATTTATATAAAATTTTATTATATAGTAGAGAATTGTCAACAAATGTCAAAGGAAAAGGAGAAATAAATAGCTAGGATAAATAGAGGTTTATAAATCTTCTAAATGAAGATTATACCTATCTTAACATTATATTGTATATTTCCAAAAAGGTTTTTCACTTAAGTGATGGTAATAAAAATGACAACTAAACATAATTTTTTATTCTGTACTTTAATCGTGTAACTGATCTTTCATACTATTATAACATCAGAAAGCTTCTATTTCAATATGAAACTACACCTCTTTCTGCTTATTCCATAGCAGATAAGAGTTTAAATGGTGTTTAAAAAAATCAAGTTGTTGTAGCATTGTTTTATCTTCATTTCAACCACCTCCTAAGAGCATGTATTATAACAATAGTACAAAGATTATAACCTAATGTTAAATTATTGTTTAATTTGAGAGATTTTACTAATGCATGTTATTTTGTCTGCATTATATACTTTGTGAATTCTTTGCAACCAATTAATGATCCAGATTGGCTTTCCCTTGTCAAATTGTGTACTATTTCCTTCTACCATGGATTGTTGTCATCATAAAATGACAAGTCATTTTAACATTGATTTCAGCTAAGACATGCCTAGACAAATTAGCCCCTGAATGATAATGTCATGCCAAGTGGAAATGAACTTTAGATCATCTTTAGTTTGTGATTATCAGCACCACCACCAAAAGCTCGATCTACTTTCCTTTAAATGCTTCAAAGCTAGTGGTTCAGATTAAGGTGTTTGCCAAGTTTCTATTTGTTTGCCATTTGGTTTCTATTCCTACCCACCCATCAATGCCAGTGTCTAGGCAATTGCTTCAAAGCAATTTTGGAATTCTTTTCTGAAATTGTCATCAGAACTGTTGTTGTACTACCCTTAATGTCCTGTATGTCATCAAAATATTCCTTTTTTGGAATATTAAGGGGGGGGCAGATCAGGTGAGTAGGGAAGGTGTTCCAATACAGTTATTTGTTTACTGGCTAAAAATGCCCTCACAGACAGTGCCATGCAAGGTGCATTGTTATGATGCAAGAGCCATGAATTGTTGGTGAAAAGCTCAAGTAATTTTTGTCTAACTTTTCCATGCAGACGTTTCAGCTCTTCCAAATAGTAAACTTGGTTAACTGATTGTCCAGTTAGTACAAATTCACAATGAACAATCCCTCTGATATCAAAAAAAGTTAGCAATGTCATTTTAACTTTTGATTAGGACAAAACTTTTTTTCATCATGGAGAATTGTCTGACTTCCATTGTGTATTGACGCTTTATTAGAGTCATAGTGGTACACCCAGGTTTCATCACCAGTGATAACATGGCCCAAAACATAGTCTTGCCTCTCCAAAAGGTCTTGGCAAACTTCAACTCTCCTTTCCTTCTGTTCACTGGTGAGCTCCTATGGAACCATTTTTGTACAAACCTTTCTCATGGCAGGATTTTTAATTAAGATTTTCCTGTTCCTCTATTGGTATTTACTTGGTCTGCTATGCTTTTCACAGCAAGCTGATGATTTTGACACACAATTCAACAAATTTATGAAAAGTTATTGATGGTTCTGCTCTTTATTGGCAACCCTGACCTCTCTTTACTAAAGACAATTTCTTTCTCTTCAGAAAAATGTTCAATCCATTCATGCACTGCTGTTCTCTTCATGACATTATCCTCATAAACTTGAACTGACATGTCCCTGATTTCACTTCCACTCTTGCCAAGTTTAACAAGACATGTAATGTTTGTTTATTGCTCTAATTCAAGATGCTGGCAACCTCACACAAAAACACACAATAACAGTAATGAACAACACTCAGCAAGACACTAGCACACATTACCACAAACACAGCTGTGAGGCACTGATAGGTCATCAAGGTTATGAAACCTTACTGGACTGTTTGTACAGTGCTGCCAACATAAGTGCACAGTGGCAAGTTTGTGAACTTGATTTCAGACCTCATATTAATTCATTTAATACAAGGAGTATTAATGGTCAGAACTACTATGATTCCCATTTTATAGGTGATGAAACAAAGGTTAAGTAATTCATCAAAAGTCACATAACAAATAAGGGGAGGAACTGGCCTTTAAACTCAGGCAGTCTGGATGTGGAACCTGTTGTTGTTAATCACTAATTTACACATACTCCAAAAATACTAGTTTTGTAGGACTGACTTACTTCATTGAGCACTTTGACCAAAGTGCTAAATGTCCAAAATGCTGAAGAGAAGAAGAAAAAATGTGCATGGTTAATAAGACCTATTAAACTATCAGATGTGGCAGCTAGATCATTTTTCTATTCATCTACTGATATGTTTTGTACTACTTTAAAATGAATACCAAGATAATTATTTAGTATGTTTGTGAAATACTCTCGGTTTATGAATTCTCTTAGAGTAGCATATGCGATTTAGGTTCATTATTTTCATCATTTAAGTTTCTTTCCCTTCAAATGAAAGATTCATTCTGATTTACAAGCAAGTCACATCCTCTTCAAATGTTCTTCACAGCTTTTCTATGAAAAAATAAAATATATATCTTTTCCAATGTTTTTTACTCATTCAACAATGATGGAATATGGAATAAAAATATCTTAGGTTTATACGACTTACTGAAATTATTACAGCTCCTCTGGGAAAACAGTTTTTATTTTATCTCCCCAAACTTTTGCAAGATAAGTAGAGTGAGTGTGATCATTCATTTTAGGGATAGGTTGAGGATAATTCATTTTATAGAAAAGAAGTTAAGATACTTAATAAATAACACTTAAAGGAGTGTTTTTCCACTATCCAGTGTGTTTATAGATAGTACTGTGTTATGTGTTTGGCTGAAGACACACGTCCTTTTTTTTGAAAATCCTAGGTAATCCAATGGCTATTCTAAAAAGCAGCCATGCTATGCCATAAAGGTAGATATTAAATAAGATAGTGCTATTATTCAGAGAGGGGATTGATTATTGCCGGCTGAAGGAACCTGTGGGAAGTGAGACCCTGAACAATTGCTTTCAAGATGAGTATTAAAGGATGAATAGAGGATGGACTTACACAAATACTGCAAAAGACAATTCTAAGTAAAAGGAATAACCAGAGCAGGACTTCTCTGGTTCCTAAAACTTGGTAGCCTCAGGTAACATGGGCTGTTTTCTGCTACAAACATTTGAAGATTCTGGAAAGAAAAAGAAAAATAGTGTACATACATGGTAGATGCTGTAAGAGGAAAAAAAGCACGGAAAGTGGGAGCAATCCTCCTGATGTCAAGAAAAGAGAGTGACTGGAAAGTCAGCAGAGCCAGAGGCCGTGGTCAGGAGGCAGAAGATCAGCCCACAACTTGGTCTTCCATCCCTCCAAGGGGAAGACTTACTGTCCGCATAGAGACACAGTCAACATTTTTTGTCCCCCTTGAGAATCTGGGATGGAATTTTGTACAAAGAAAGGAAGTGATGGTCATTCCATGAAAGGAAGCCAGAAACATTAATTTTCGGGACCCAAGGTGGTAACAAATGTCCAGAGAAATCAGTAGAAAAACATCTCCAGAAAAAAATGCATGTAAGTCATTTAGTAGAACAATCATCCAGGTGAAAATTTGCCATAAAAATTGTTCAGAGTCCAGTGATATCCCTAGAGTACCAAAAATTGTTAAAATCAATAGTATTCTGTAATGTTACTTCTATAACCCACACAGGATTATTTGAAATAATAATAATTTCTGCTAAAGATGAGCGCACAACAAAAATTACAAAATGCATAAGGAACTGAAGCACTATGGGTGAAAATCAGCAATAAACAAAAGAGTAATATTTCCAAGATTTTGAGATAATCAATTAATCTGAAAGAGAAAAGTAATTAGGCTCATATTAAATGAGATAAATGATGAAATGAAGCTGCAGAGGAAATCAAGACATCTGCAAAAGAATAAGCAGATTTAAAAAAAAATAAAATTTGGGGAAACCAAACATAGTCATTGAAATTTTCAAGGTCAAGTACAAATTGGACACAGTTGAACAAGGAATCTGCGACAGCCACGAAATGGTGCCACTCAGATGTCTTGCTGTGGAAGTGCCAGGAATGGGTGGATGGGCCTGGTTGCTCTACTCTGAATCTCGCACCACATTCAGGATGAGGTTATGTTTACCAGAGACACTGATGCCGTGTCCTAAGTACACCTTGTCCTGTGAGACTTGAGGCTCCTTTGGTAAGTGAGGAGGGGAGATGTATTTGAATAAATGTATCCTTTTAAAGCCAACTAGGCATGTTAAAAAACGTACATGTAGGATTTATTATAAACATGCCAGATTGAACATACAGGTTTACCATAATTTGCTCCCCAAGTCCCATTAAAATGGCAGTAAATAAGTATAAAAGAAGCCTACATTAAAAAAGAAAACAACAGAAGAGAAAATGACAGCAGATACTATGTGCTAAAAATTGACAACATAAGGAATATAAACTAGAAGAATGTATTAAAGCAGGGAAAAATGAAATGGAAGAGCCTTTAATGAGTGAAGCTAGTAAGAAATAATCTGATTCATGACACAGGATCCAGGAAAAGCTAAAGAATTAGAGGCAATGTGTGTTTCTAAAGTTGAGGTTGTTGTCGGTGGTCCTTGGCAGGATGGGGGGCAGATTCTAAAATAGGAGAACTGACTGAAAAATAGCATGAAAATGTTTGAACCTTGAACCACTCCACCAGCGAACAAAATGACTGTCCTTCCCCACTGCAGCATATAGTAGGAAGTTTATTTTATGAAGAAGTTGAGCTAGACAGGTTCTGGGGTCAAGGACACTGAATATAACTAAGAGCAAAGGTGAGGAGCTAGACAAAAAAGAAGATGCTAAGTCAAGGTCTGCAAGGTCTCACTCCTCAGCCATCTTCTGTCCCTTGGCTCTTAGAATGAGGCTGACACTTTCTGAAAGAAGATGAAATCAACTAGTCCCCCAAAATAAAAAATAAAACAACTACAAATCCTTTAACATGTGGGAATGTTGACAAGGGAGATAACATTGCCACCCATGGACACACAAATTCCCTGTTAGGTTTTAAGGAATTTGTTCTCAAATATTATAGAGAATCAATAGTCACCGCACATCAGAGGAAAACCTCTGATATACACTAGCACAATAAAATAATTCAAAAAACAGAAAAAAGGAACTTGGAAGATGGAGTAAATAATTCCAATAGAGTTATGATTATTAGTATTCTATGAAAGATAAAAGCTATTACTTTATTGAAAGAACAAGAATATATGAACACATTTGTCTAAACATTGAAGAATAAAGAAAAGCTTTAAGAAGTGAAAAATATGATTGCAGAAATAACATTTTTAATAGAAAAATTGTGATAAAAAGTCTAAAAAATATCCCACAAAGTAGAGCAAAAAACGAACAGATAGGCCAGAGAAAAGAAGGGATGAATCAATTTAAAAGGCCAACTTATGAATTAAAAATTCCAAATAACAGGAGCATCAGAAAGAAAGAATGGAAAACCCAGGAAAAGAAAGTACCCAAAAGAGTGAGGATCAAAGGATATGAAACTCCAGACTGGAGATGCTCCTTTGGGTACGCAGCATAAGGAATGCAAACACAAAAGCAAAATGCCTCGTAACAAAGCACATCACGGTGAAATATTAGAGCATGAGTGATTAAGAGACAAACTTGAAGGTTTCCAGAAGTCGCAGAATCATGTAGAGGATGATATTGCACTTATCAAAAGAAATCTTGGGCTATCATGTATGTGTGTGCATGTGTATGAAGCAATGGAAAAATGTCTTTAAGATTCAAAGGGATACTGATTTTCAATTTAGAATTTCATGTCCTCATACCTGACTAAATAATCAAGTGTGAGAGTAGGATAAACATGTTTTCAGATGTGCAAGTCCTAAGGTGAACTTACCTCCTAGGCATCCCTCATGAGTAATCTATGGAAGAATGTATTCTCTCAAAACCAGTTGCTGAACTAGTAACAGGGAGGCCAGGAAACAGGAGACCCTTTGCCAGGATGATGGTAAAGAGAACACCTCAGGACAATCACCATCGTAGTAATTCTGTAGACAGTGTCCAAAATAAAGAATGTATTCACAGGTAATTAAGATAATTATTAGACGAGCTAAAAGCATTAGAAGAGATTGCTTCTGGGGAGTGGGATTTAAGACAAGGAAGGCTAGGCCTATTCCTTTTCACTATAAGCCTAAATAGCTTTAACTTTGAAAAAATTTTCTATGACTTTTAAGAAAATTAACTTTTTCCATGGAGTATATCTATAAAATATAGAAATAAAATCAGTGTGTAATGTGTGTGGGGGGGAGTTAGTGAAAAGGAAAAGGGAATATAGAAAGTTACATTAATATAATTGATAATGAGAAAGGAGAAAGAAACAGAAAAAGATCATTGAAATAAAAGCAAAAAACAAGATCATAGAAATAAATATATAATGTAAATAATAATAATAAAGCGAATTAAACGTATCAGATAAAAGACAAAGAGTTTCATCTTGTACAAAATAAAAACAAATCCAGTTCTGTGCTGTTTAAAAGGTGAACTTAAAGCATAATACGCAGAAAGATAGAAATTTCAAAGATGGAAAAAAATACTCTAAGCAAGCACTAACTAAAAGAAAATTGCTATCATTACATTAATGTGGAACAAAACACACTATAAGGCAAGAAATTTATTTGAGACACCTGAGTTCTTATACGTGGCTATAATAAACTCTTTATGGAAGTCATAATTCTGAATCCACATGAGTTTAAGAATATAGCCTCAAACTACATAAAGAAACATTTAAGGAATTTTAAGAAAAAGTAGAAAATGTCAAAAGTTGGGGAAAGTGTAACAATTTAAAAAATATAATCAATAATCATGGGCTAACGTGTATGCATAGATATAATACAGAGATTAGTATAGATCTAGATAAAGACATAGATATACTTGTTTGTGTCTTTAAATAGGGCGCATAGAACTATCAAGATTTTTTTTTTTTTTTTGTAGAGACAGAGTCTCACTTTATCGCCTTTGGTAGAGTGCCGTGGCATCACACAGCTCACAGCAACCTCCAACTCCTGGGCTTAGGCGATTCTCCTGCCTCAGCCTCCTGAGTACCTGGGACTACAGGTGCCCATGTCAATGCCCAGCTATTTTTTGGTTTTGCAATTCGGCGGGGCCTGGTTTGAACCGGCCACCTTTGGTAAGATGTTGTTGTAAAGTACGAGGAGCCAACTAATCTTTCAGCTTCTAAGGACTTTGCTCCTGGATGAAATCTCGACAAGTTTTATAGTTCTTCTACTCACCTTCGGGAAATAAAACTGGAGTCCAATCCAATACAAGAAACTATACATTCTCATCCAATTTTAGCCAATACTCCTTCCCCTTCTATTACGATCATCTACCCTCCTAAATAATGCTTTGGGGTGGTTTCTCCTCCAGTATCCATAAAATTTTGAAGGAACTATGCATCTACTTTTGCCCTAACAGACTCTGAAGTTGCACTGCATTTCTAGGCAGACTGATTTAGCCAGGCTCTCACCTTTAGAATATATAAGGGAGACATAAAATGTGTCTGCAATTTAAAATAGTGTAACATAGTGAATTGCACACGAACTTCATGGACAACCTGTATTTACTCTTGAGACAGGTACCAGTTTCTGTATCTCCAAATTTTAGAGAGTATCTGTCTAGTTCTCTGAATGTTTCTGCAGACCTATGCTCCTTACTTGCATGAAAATGAGGGTAGCAAGAGAAATGCCCTGAGTCTTAAACTTTTTAGTAAGAAAATACTTCTTTTCCAATTTTTTAATCATTCCATAACCAATTTACAAGCCTGATCTCATACAGTGATGAAATGAGTAAACATTAGTTTTATAAAACCAGTCTCATTTTATCTTAGAACTCCCAGGAAAGTGGGCGGCGCCTATGGCTCAGTGAGTAGGGCGTCGGCCCCATATGGTGGGAAGGTAGGGAGTCCAAACCTGGCCCCAGCCAAAAAAAAAAAAAGAACTCCCAGGAAGGAATATATATTGACAAGCTGTTGAGACTTCTGGTAAGACTTTCAGACAACAAAAAAGTCACAGTTGAAATCTTTTACACACACACACACACAACTATCTTTGCTCACAAGTTGAACCTCTAAAAGAAAAAGAATGCAAGTCTCAACACATATCAAACAACTGGCATCATACAGACCCAATCTTGTGTCTCAGTGTAACAAAATTAGAATCAATGAGTAGAAAGATAAGATCCTCATATGATTGGAAAGTTTAAAGCAATTTTAAATAAGCCCTCATCGAAAAAGGTAATGGAAGCTAGAAAATAATTAGAGAAAAATTATAAAAACTCCCTCTATATCAAAACTTATGCACCTTTATTTAAAATGGAATATAAGTGTTGATGCTAGGAAAAATTTTACCTGTATAGAGTACAGATTTTAACTTTTACTAAATGTCAGTAAGATGTTGCTTATAGATTTTATTGTATCAGATCGTGTATACTCTTCATGCTTTTAAGAAAAACAATGCTTTTATTTTTGATTTTAAGTTTTGAGAATCACTAAAGCAATTTCTTATTATTTGCATGGTTAAAATGAAAATAAGCAAACTATTGTCTAAATATTGTGATACTGATATAATATTTTCATATTGTTAAATAAACAATACCTTAAAATTAATTTATTGTCTTTAATCGGGTAAACACATGACGGGAAGTTTCTTGCATTTCAATTAATCTTAAAGAAAATCTAGGAAAATTCAGGATTTTAAGAATAAAAACCAGCAATTGCAATCAAAGTCTGAAAGCTCAAAAAGAACATGAGAGAAAGAGAAAAAAAATTAAACTTGGTGCTCCCTCTAATGGCCTAAAGATGAAATTCCCAGAAAGTAGAAGACAACTTCAACTAAGTAACTCAACTTTAATAAAGATGTCTAAAAATTCTTGGAAGTGACAGATTGCTTCTTCATCTTAAGTGGGGCTATCAGGTGCTGAAAACCTGTGAGTTCCCAATGTTTGTGGGAATGTCCCATCCTTTCTACCTACACTGCTCATAAGAGACACATTATCTGCCCCCTAGTGGATATTTACAAAAGTGACACAAATATATTTCCAAACAGATTAAATTATTGAGATCATAGAATGTAGGTAGCACTGAATGAAATTCTCCATGTGCTTTAGGACATATAGCAAATATATAGCTGTGTCACAGGGCTGGGGCACAGGCTCACTAAGAGACCAGGTTTTGTATAAATCAGAGTTACTGACCACGTTTTATGACTATAAAATAATTCTCCTTGCCTCATACTCTACCTCCTCATCAATAGGGCTCTTGTATAACAACAGCGATTACAAGGGAAGGACTGCAAATCTCAGGCCTTGTTTAAGAATTCTCTGGGCGGCACCTGTGGCTCAAAGGAGTAGGGCGCCGGCCCCATATGCTGGAGGTGGTGGGTTCAAACCCAGCCCCGGCCAGAAACTGCAAAAAAAAAAAAAAGATCTCAAGATAGGAAGCTCAGCTGAAAGAGTTTAGTAATAACTGCAAAACCCCAGCTTGCCCGTGGAAGGACTCCCCTTACTAGGTGTTGGCACTTGTGAAATTTGGCTTGCATTAAGGATTCCCCCCTCCCCTACTGAAAGCCCCTTATAAAAGGTTTCCACCCCTGCTTCTAGGGGTTGAAAGACTTTGAGGTGTGAGCCTGTTCTCGGCCCGGCTGGTCAATAAAGGACCCTTGCTTAATTTGGACTCAGGGTGCTGGCGTTTCTCTATTCTACTCACTTCGGGTATAACAAATGAGAGGTGGCAAACCACAGATCCAGGAAGCTTTGAGAACACAAAGCAGGATAAATACCCCCGCCCCAAATCTATACCTCGGCATACCATTTTGAAACCAGAGAAAATCAAAGATGAAGAGAAAATCTTAAAAGAAGCCTGAGTAGGGGAAAAACCCACCTTACCTACATAGGAGCAGAGATTTAGAAACTGTACAAACAAAAAGAGTGGTGCAAAATATTGAAAGTGTTGAAACTCAAAAATAGCACATCTGCATATCGTAGAACATAGAATTCTATAACTAGCAAAATTATCTTTCAAAAGTGAAGGAGAAAGTAAGACTGTAAGACTTTCTCAACAAACAAAAACTGGGAAATTTGTATCCAGTAGACCTGCCTAACGTGAAATATTTTAAAAAGTTCTTCAGATCTTTTAAAAAGTATCAAGGTCAGTAACTCTGATTTATACAGAAAAAAGATCATTAGAGAAGAAATAAGTGAAAGCAAAATAAAATATTTTATTGTTCTTAATTGGTCTAATAAATAAACAGCAGCTTGTTCAAAAGAAAAACAGGAACAATGTGTTCAGACATTATAGTTTGTGGATACATGAAAGGAACAACAGAAATGTTATAAGGGAGGGGAGGAAAAAAATTAAGACTTTGCACTACTGTGAATTGGTACACTGTTATCTGAAAACATACATGGATTAGCTGTAAATGTAAATTTTTAATTCTAGGGCAACCACTGAAAAAGTTTTAAAAAGTTTAATTTATATGCTAAGACAGGAGAGAAAAGTATAATTGATGTGCTTAGGAGACAAAATGGAATCATATAAAAAGTTTAAAATTATAGAAAACAGACAAAGAATGGAAGACAGAAAAAAACAAAGAATAAAAGCAATAAATAGCAAACAGTAAGAATTATGGTAGATTTTAATTCATCTGTATTAATAATCACATTAAACATCATTGTCTAAATATACCACTTAAAAGACAGAGTATCACAGCAATTAAAAAACAAGCCCCAACTATATGTTGTCTACAAAAAACCTACTTCAAATATAAAGGCACAGATAGATTAAAAGTAAAGTGATAGAAAAAGATATGTCATGTTTACTCCATTAAGAAGAAAGCTAAAGTAGCTATATTAAAATCATACAAAGCAGACTTCAGAGCAAGAAAGATTATCAGGGATAAAGAGGGATATTACTTAATGATAATGTCCAAGAAGACATCATAATCCTTAATGTGTATGCACCTCGCCAATGCAAGATCACAATGCACAAGCCAAAACTAACAGAACTGCAAGGAGAAATAAATGAACCTTCCATTATAATTAGAGATTTCAGCATCTCCCTGTCAGTAATTGGCAGATCCAGCAAGTAGAAAATCATTAAGAACATAGCTGAACGGAATATCTCCATCAATCACTGAACCTCATTGGTATGTACAGAATACTTCAATGACAGCAGAAAACAAATTTTTCTCAAGCTCACGCGGAACATTTCCAAGACAGCCTGTCCTCTGGGCCACAAAATGCACCCTAAAAAATTTAAAAGAATAGAAATCATAAAAAGAGTAGTCTTAGACCACAATGGAATTAAACTAGAAATTAATAATGGAAAGACAACTAGAAAATACCAAAATGCTTGAGATTAAACAATATACTTCTAAATAACACCAAGGCCAATGAAGTCCTAAAGAGCATTAAAAATATTTGAACTAAATAAAAATAAGAATATAATTAATCAAAATTTGGGGAATCCAGCAAAAGAAGTGCTCAAAGAGAAAGTTATGGCATTGAAATTACATATTACAGAAGAAGAAATATCTAAAATCAGTAATCTAAGGTTCTATTTCAGAGAAGGAGAAATATAGAGCAAATTAAATATAAAGTAAATAGAAGAAAAGAAATAATAAAAATCAGAGGGTAAATCAATGAAATTTAAAATGACAAATCAATAGAGAAAATCAATGAAATCAAAAGTTGGTCCTTTGGAAAGATCAATAGGGTGATAAACCCCTAGCCAGACAATCCAGGAATAAAAAAGAAAATTAGCAATATCATAAATTAAGAAGGGCCATCACTATTGATTTCATGGATATTAAAAGAATAATAAAATATCAATAATACTAGGAAGACCACAAATTTGATAACCTAGATGAAACAGACCACTTCCTTGAAAGACATAATCTATCCCTTAAAAATGTAACTCATATAGTAAATGAGAAAATATCATGAATGGTATGTCAATCAGGTTGATAAAATATCTCAGATTGCATGTGAAGCCCCCCACTGTACCCCATGGTTGAACTAATGTACACAGCTATGATTCAATTAAAAAAAAAAAAAAGATTATTTAAACCAATAATTTACTTCCCTCATTCACCTTGAGCACTTTAAAATATAGCCACTATTAAAACTTTGATGAACACTTGCTGGGTGAGGACTCAATTACAACTCAAACTTTGAACTTTACCTTACAAAAGCAAGTCATGTAATCCAATTGTATGTGCCATCATATGTACCTAAAATAGAAATAACAACTGTAATTTATATTGTTTCACCTTTTTATACATCTGTGTTTATCTATGTTCTATTTAGTTTTATGCAATCTGAGATATATATTATTTACTGTTTGATAACATGCTGTAATGTTAATATTTCTCATTATTTTCCAAACATGACTATTTTATTGATGACTAATATGACTATTCACCAACATATTCATGCAACCCTTTATTACTGAATTATTATCATCTCAGTCCAAGCCTATTCTTATTACAGCATACATGCTTATAAATCTTTATATTAATCTTTGATTAGTCCTTAAGTTATATTAGTAAAATATGGAATGTTTAGTCCAAAATGTATGTCGATATTTATGACTTCCATTACACCTTGTCTAACAATAAACATATATTTAAATTTATACTTCCTTGTATTAGTCTTATAAAGAGCAAGCAGTAAGTCCCATTACCCCAAACCAACTAATTAAAAAAGGCCCCCAAACAAAAAGGATTAGTGTTTTAGAGTGTTCATTGACCTCATGGTCAAGTGGTAATACCCTGGGACCTGAAAAGGAAAGTAGCAAAATGTGTCCATGAGTTCCAGGGCTAAGTTTGTGAACAGAAACATGTTCTGTTCCTCATGCACCATAATAGATGAATCTAAAAGCCAATAGAAATGAACAAGAAGTTAGAGTTTTAAAGGCCAAGTCATCCACAGACCACTAGCTTTTTTTTTTAATTTTCCTCTCTGGAGCTCTATGAAAGTTCTTGACAACTAGATTCAATTACATATTTTCAAAATTATGGGTAGATGTTTCTCCCCATCTAGAAGTCTCAGCCTCTCCTTTTAAAGACCTTTATAACAGAATAGAGACTATTTCATTCTAATCAGGCCCTAAAAGTGAACAAATCCATCCATTCACTTAAAAGATGAGTGCAGTGAGATCCAGAGAAAAGAAGAGACTTGTCCAAAGGTACTTTAGCCAGAGACCTCAAGGCTCTAATACCTTGTACTGTGATCCTGGATGACATTCACCTCATATAGGTGTTGTGAAGTTTGAATGGCCTAGTGTTTTTAAGCCTATAGCGCAAGATTAATGTAAAAGGTAACCCATGATTATTCCTCTTGGTGGAGAAAGGCTGAATAGTAAAGTGAGTATGAGTTCTGGGGTTTGGATCCTACCTCCGTCACTAGTAATGTTATATTGGACAAGTTACTTTCCTTGTGTAGCCCTGGCTTTGTCATAGGATATTTGAGACCATACAATAATATCATGCATATCAAAGAATCTAGCAAAGTACCTATTATGTTATCTACTAATTCATTACAATCCTGTAGCTGATGTTAGGATAAATGCTATTATACACAAGTTGTGATAAGGATTGAAAGAAGTTTCATTATGTGCTTAAGACCCCACAGAAAATTTGTGATGGGTCCCAGATGGTAATTTGGGTTTACATGACTCACTTCATCAAAAACTACTAGAAAGTTTAAGATGTTTATCTAATGGAGAAATAGATTCAGAAAAAAAAACAGACTGTGAGATTATTGACACCCAGGTACTTTTGCTATAGTGTGACACACCAGGTACTTTGCCATAGTGTGAAAGTGATGACCGAGCACAGAGTTGGTGATCTAAATATCAGTGGATATGATTTAGGATAAATGCTATCCATCCAGGACTCAGCACTCCAGCGAGTGTTACCTGCAGGAATTGATCAATTTAAATATCACCTGTAACATTTTTTATTCTAATTTAGAAGTACTCTGTAAGGGAGCAGCTACAGTAATAGCTGTTGATTTTGGCACAAAGTACAGCATTGGAGTGGGGGAGAAATCTTACTTATTTCTCATGGGATGTCTTTTATTATTTTTTTCAGAGCTCAAACAGAGTTCAGTTTAATAAATTGAAAGATGTTTCAATACTTTGACTTGTCTAGAATTATAAGTACTCTAGATTTTTCAATGATTACCTGTGACTAGCAGAGAGATGAGGACTTTTGTTAAGAGTATGTGGGGCAGGGCTGAAGGGGCAGGTGACTAATGTAAAACTTCAGCAGCATTTATTATCTTAAATTGCACCTTGAAACATTAGAATTGTAAGGGGAATGAAAATCTGGTAAGGCTTCATGACAGATATTATTGCATTCTTGTTGAAGATGCTATACCAACCAGGACAAATCCCAGTTCTGTCTTTAACTGTACACATGATCTTTCAGACTTTTTTTAACCTTTCTATATGTCTCAAGTTGCTATTTTACAAAATTATTAATCATAAAATATAACAACAAGACTTACCTTGCTTAGTCATTATAAATAATTAAATACGTGCACATCCCCCTCCATATAACCTCTCAGCCCACAACACGCACGCCTAGTGAAGTGCCTGGCACATGATAATTACAAAAAAACTGTATATTATGATTTTACTGAAAGCATAGAATGGCTAACAAACATTGTTTATTAATTTGTTATTTAATAGAATATCAGAGATCTCTTTTATATTACTATTTTATATTTTTGTGAGAAAGTCCAATATCCAATAGATTTATGATATTTATTCTAAAAAAAAATATTAAAAATTGATCACAAGACTATTTAGACATCCCAGGAAATTAGATCAGAAAGTGAACATAGATGTTATTTCGGTTTAATGTTCTAGTTTTTCAAAGGTGAAAACTAAATCACAGAAAGAAACAATTTTCCCAAAGCAATAGGACTCTTAGTAAAGAAATACCAGTAAACCTTAGAGCCATGTGATCTACACCCAGAGGTCTTCTCTTATACTAAGTAATTTGCTTTAATTATTTTCTACTTCAGCATTTCTCATAATTTTAGATTTTCTAAAACTAAAAAATATTTTTAAGTGTTTTAGTACAAAATCATGGTGACCAACTATCTTTTATTTTGCCATCTAAGAATAAATATAAAATAAAATAAAAATTTATAACTCAATTTAAGAAATTACTAGAAAATTAAGAAGGATATAACATCAAAAATAAACAGTGGTCTTTTATGTTGGTGTTTCCTTGAATAGAACAACAGCATTCAAAAAGTCTGAAAGAAAAAATTGGTAAATTGATCATTAAAGGAAGAATCTTTGTTTTAGAAAACACAATTTAGAAAATATAAAGCAGGTAAAAAAAATGTAGACACAGAAAGAAAGCAAGTAACAGACTGAGAGAAAAGACATTTAATAAAGCATAAACACCCAGGATATTTAAAGAACCTTATAACTTAATAGTGAAATGATAAATGACCTAGTAGAAAAATGGGAAAATTTTTTTGAACAGACACTTCTGGAAAGAAGGCAAACTGATGGCAAAGAAGCACATGAAGAGATTTTCAACATCCTTAGTCATTAGGAAAATGTAATGCAGTGGGCAGTGTGACAAAAGATTCTCAGTGGGGTATTGCAAGAATGGAAAAGCAAACACCACATGTACTCAATACTAAGCTGCTGTCAGTCAACACTGATGTGCACATAAGGAAGTAAAACTCAATGCAAATCGAGGAAGTTGGAGGGGGAGAAGGGGAAAGGTACATTCATATCTACTAGGTACAATGTACACTATCTGAGTGAAGAGCACACCTATCACTCTGACTGGAACTTACACGAAATTGAATTATGTAACCAAACTGTGTTAACCCTATAATATTCTGAAATTAAAAATATATATACTGGGGCGGTGCCTGTGGCTCATCGAGTAAGGCGCCAGCCCCATATACTGGCGCCAGCCCCATATACCGAAGGTGGCGGGTTCAAACCCGGCCTCGGCAGAACTGCAAAACAGAAAAATAGCCAGGCATTGTGGTGGATGCCTGTAGTCCCAGCTACTCGGGAAGCTGAGGTAGGAAAATCACTTAAGCCCAGGAGTTGGAGGTTGCTGTGAGCTGTGTGACGCCATGGCACTCCACCGAGGGCAATAAAGTGAAACTCTGTCTCTACAAAAAAAAGAAATATATATATATGAAGAAAAAACACCAAAGAGTGCATTACTGGAATGGCTACAACTAAAAAAAATTATGTAATATACATATTTTATATATAATATATAAATATAATATATCATAGCGTAGCATACAAATAAAGGTAGCACTACTATATGGCAACTGAAACTCTCATACACTACTTATGGGAACACAAAGTGATAACAGACACTTGGAAAGAATGTTTGACATTTTCTTACATACTTACTATATGAAAAAAAGTTCCATTATTGTTATTTGTCAAGAGAAATGAAAATATGAATCCATGCATAGACTTGTATTTAAATGTTTACAGTAGTTTTCTATGTAATAACTCAAAACCATCAATACTTTATATGCCCATTAATACTAAGCAGGTAAAAAGTAAAAATGAAATATGTATATCCACATGGTAGAGTACTGCTCAGCCTCAAAAATCTGTGAACTACTCATTCACCCAACAAAGTGTTTTACAGTGAGTGAAAAACAGTCAGACATCAATGACTACATACTATGTAATTGTTGAATGAATATAATTTTGATGTGTTTCATGTGATTTTCTATGTTTCTTATTCTTTGGGTTCTTCGAGTATCTTGAATCTCAGAGTTTATGATTTTCATTAATTTTTTTTAATGTTTACTTAATGGGGTTTGGGGGGGGCAGTTTTAGGTTCATAGAAAAATTGACCAGAAAGGGCACACTTCCTGTACACTCTTTCAACCGCTCCCTAGTTTCTGCTGTTATCAACATCATGCACGATTGGAGTGCATTTATTACAGCTGATGGAGCAATAGTTCAATTAGCAATTGCTAAATTATTAGCTAAAGTCCATTAGTTACATTAGAATTTATTTTTTATGTTGTATATTCTCTGGGTTTTGACAAATGTGGAATGACATGTACCCATCGTTACTGTATCATAAGGAAGAGTTTCTCAACTATAAAAATCCCTAATCATCACTCCTTCACTGTGTTCATCCCCTAGGCCCACCACACCCTTTCAATAATTGGATTTTTTATGTCTCCATAGATTTCCAAAATAGCCCATTGTTTTCTTACTGTTGCTTTTTTCTTACTGTTGGAAAATTTTCAGCTGTTATTGCTTCAAGTGATTTTTTCTCTGTACTCCAGGCCTCCTACTTCAGTGACTAAATTTACAAACATGTATATTAGGGTCCTTGAAGTTGTCCTACAACTCATTTCATGGTTTGCTGATTAGTTTTGGTCTTTTTTCTCTGGATTTCATTCTGAATGAAGACATGACTTTATGTCTTCAAATTCACTAACCTTTCCTTCATCTGTGTCTAATATTTCATTATTCCCATTCTGTGCATTTTTATATCACAGATATTGCATTTTTCACCTCCATATTTTTAACTTAGTCTTTGATTGCATCTTCCACATCATCTTCCACATCACTACTTAACATGATCTATTTTCCCTTTGCTTCCTTAACACAGGTTCCTCATCTGTTAATTCTATCAGCTGTGCCATTTCTGGGTTGGTTTCTGTCAGCTAATTTTTCTTCTCATAAGTTGTATTTTCTTGATTATTTGCATGCCCAGTAATTTTTTATTAGATACCAAAAGCTGTGCATTTAATCTTGTCAGGGAATGGATAATTTCAAATTCTGTTAAGTATTCATACAGTTCATTTTGAGGAAAAGTAGGGGATTTGTTGTTGGGATTGTGCTAAATGGATTTCAAAGCTACTTCCAGACTATGTTAACATTTTCTATAGTCTATGGTGAAATAATGAAAATACGAATAATGTGATGAATTTGGACTAAATTATATGGATATAAATATTAGTGTACATATGTGTAACACATACATATAAAGTTGGAACACACTGTAGTATTTTATGTTCTGGCTTTTATATTTACTATATTACTTATAAATTTATGTCATTTTCTAAAATAATATCTTAAAAATTTCATAGTATGTTCTCTCAGAAAGATAAGCTGCCATTAATTAACCAATTTGATATTGGAGGATATTTAGATTTTTTTTTGCAAAGAATTATTCTTTTTTTTCCTTTTTTATTAAATCATAGCTGTGTACATTAATGCATTCATGGGGTACAATGTGCTGGTTTCATATACAATCTGAAATATTTTCATCAAATTGTTTAGCACAGCCTTCATGACATTTTCTTAGTTATTGTGTTAAGACATTTGTATTCTACATTTAGATATTTAGATTTTAAGTGTCTCAGGCTAAGCCTCTGACCTTGTCATTGATTTTTATGTAATGCCATTACCCTCTTTTCCTGAATTCATCTTAAAAGGATTTTTGTCTCTGAGAACCAAGAAAATTCTAGTCAATTTTCCATAAAGTTATATTGAAAATTAAAGTGGGTACAGCATATAAAAGACCAGGTACTGTACCTGGTACATAGGTGTTGCTCAATAAATAATGCTTATCTCTAAAGATGGAAGTATCATTACAAAAACACCCTCAAATAAAGATACAAATGTATATCCAAATCAAGAATGAATAATTGATGCCTTGTTTAAAAAATGGTATCAGATGGAGAAGTAAGTGTTGGGTGATGACAGAAGATTTAAAACACCCTATTGTCCTAAAGGATCGTAGTTGAGCACCTCATGCTCATTAGGAATCATTCAGATTTGCACATTATTATTGTAAAAAGTAAGTGATTAAAGGAATGATAGAGTTGTATCTAGGGTCTGCTGATTTATGCAGTGTAACTGGCAACAGCAGTTAGACTCCTAAGCCCTCAGAAGTTTATCAAGGGAAATATGCTTTGCCTCATCACAATGATAAACATTTGACTGAAGGTGGCAGTGCTGTCCTGAGTCCCTAGCAATTTATCTAAATTTGAGCACATAACCCATTCAGAGGAAATTTGTTCAAATCAAAGCTTTGTTGAAACTCTTGAGAGAAAGGAAGAATGAGAGACAGCAAGTGTTTTCCTGTGGATGTGTATCTTGGATATAGCTCCCTTGTTCCTAAGTAAAGGCTGGGAATGAGTTTGTATCATTCAAGCATCCATCACAGACAATGGAAATCAATACAACTAGTTTAAGCAGAAGGCATTTCCATCAAAGCCTACAAAATGCAAGGTGGTGTAGAAAATCAATGGAAATCTAGAGCAGTTTGGCTCTAGTCTGAACTTCCAAGAAAAATTTCAAGTCTTTGGAATCACAGTTGCCTCTGCTGCAGTTGTGGGAACTTCCATGACCAATGTGAGAAAGTGCCCACTTGAGAAGCTGCTGACCACAGAACTAGGCTGCACCTGCTCTGATCAGAAAAACTGCCCCCTTCACTGCAGAAAAGCACTGGCTAACCAGGGGTTGATGTCTCCTGGACCCACCTTGCCTCAGCCATATCCAAGCCAGAAAAATGGATGCCTAACACATTAACTCTATCATGTGAATTTCTCATTCAGTTCCAAATCTAGATCTCATGAAAACACCATAGATTGGCACAATTTAAATCATATCCACTCACAGCCACAAAGAAGTTTGGAAATGTAGTTTGAGGTTTATGAAATATGGAAGACATTCTTGAGGAAAACACACGTAAACGTCGAATACATCAGTGTATAGTATATTCCACAGTTTCAAAGTGTGGCCAAGAGTCAATAAAAGATGGAGAAAGGCCAGAGTCTGAACCTTTTATCAGGTTATTTATTACTAGACAGGACCTCCAGGTTTTTTCTAACATTTGAGTTAGTCAATATATTATGTTACCTGATTGGACTTAAGCCCAATTTGATTATGTTTTGTGTCACTTGCTAGAGTTCTAATTAATACAAACTTTAAAATTCCTTCTAACTTTAATGTTCTAAGATTTATTTTACTTTGCTCAAGAAATTTACCAGCAATGATTTTGAAGGGGAAGGAAATGCAGAATTAAACAGGAATCATCTAGATTAAAATTATGTATGTCATTTTTACCCTGCCATTATCCCTCATCCTCATTTATCATCTCTGGGGGATGAAAGTGTCCTAAATAAGTTATAAGATATTCTATTTGGCAAATTTAGAAAAGGTTTAAACATGTTGAGTGTCCTGAAAAGAGAACTCTAGGCCTATCCAATAGAAGAAATGTCAACGGAATGAGTTAGATGGTATTGACAAAGGGATTATGGAGGAACTCAGCCTTGAGTGAGGGAATGAAGATAAGAATTTGGGTAGAGGTCAGTACCCAGTGGTAAGGTTGTACTAGATATGTCCCTTCTTTCCCTACAGTATAAATAAGGGAGATAGACAATCATTAGTAACTTTCTTATCCCCTACTCTTTGAGTATACCAAAATGCTATATAGCCAAGAACTTTTCTTGAGTTCTGGGAATACAAAGACAAATAAACACAGCCTCACAGTCAAAGAAGTACAAGCTCCTTCAACTAGGGAGAGAATTGCATGTTTTTGGAAAGCATATTGAGGACAAACTCTTTAAACTTTGCATTTCCACTGAGAAAATGCATTTCTACTCCTTTACTCAGGGAGTAGAAATCTATGCTTTTAGAGAGATTTCACCTATTAAATACCAAGCACACTGTATTTTTCTTTGATGGCATTTATTATAGTTGTGAATAATTATTTATATAATTACTTGGTTAATGGCTGTGTCCCACAATAAACAGCAAATTGTACCAAGCCAAAGATAGCATCTAGCTTGTTAATTACTGTATTCCCAGAACTATCGCAGAGCTTGGCAAATAGAAAATCACATCATAGTTTTTGGATATAGTTGAATGACATTATTGTCCTGATTTCAAAATCAGAGCCAGAGTTGGAAGCAATTACCTTGCAAACTTATTCTATCTTCACCATCTCTACAGTCTAAGCAAAAATCTTCCTTGAATTCTAAATTTAAAATTAAACAAAATAGGCCTCATTCCCTCCTAAATAATTAAAAGCTAAAAAATAGAAAAGCATTTGGAAGGTACTGTCATGCCCATATTCCATAATTACCACTCATATGTATTTGCTATATTATCTATTAGCAGGTTATTGGTTTTAAATAAATATATGATTTAATTTAACCATTATTACTATCTTCTTAGATTGGTATCACTATTTTCCCTGGGAGAAAACTAAGGTCCAGAAAGTTTAAATAACTTGATGGAAATTGGCAGAGCTAAAATATGAGTCCAAGTCCTTTTAATTCCAAAGCTGGAGTCAGTCCTGGGTTGCCTGGGCATGTTATTTCCCAAAATGAATTAGGCTCAAGATTCTCATTCACTGATTTAACTACAGAGAGTCTGCGTAAGTTATATTTCATCTCTGTCCCTAAAGTTTTTCAAATGTGATTTCTAGCAGTACAATAATTGTCCTCAAATCCTATTACACACAAACAGTTTGGACAAGCCAAAAAGTTTATTCCAGTGGGATTTTATGTGGCCTTGCCTGCTGAACATATATCCCCAGAAGACAAGATAGATGGTGCACACATTCACTACTTATGGGTCCTGCACCTCCATTTCTGGAAGATGTGTTTTATTTTAACTCTAAATCTTTAAAAGCGCCTTTGTAAAGTCATAGCAAACCCTCTTAGGCTTGTTTTGTTTTCCGAGTAGCCAGCACTTTCAAAGCTATGATCTCTCTGAGGATCCCCATCCTTTTGTTACATAGCGCAGAAAGAACTGAACATTTTTATTTTAAATTTTCCAGTGGATATGACAGTCTAGACAACTCAGATGAACTATGTCATTGAATTACTAGGTCGTTGGAGGTAGGAACATACTATGTTTTTGATGCAGACATGCTCTTTAAAAGCAAGATGCAGCAATTTCATTTTTTTTTAAAAAAACTCCCGGTGAGAAGGCAGAAAAGAATTGTAACTTTTAGGGTATTATAATTAAAAGTGAAGGCCCTAGTGAAAGAACTTTATTTTTCTAGTGTAAGCGTTTCTCTGCTTTCTAACTTTGGAGGCTCATGGGGTTGAATTCCCAGAGCTCTTTCAATAATGTGTCTCTCACTAGCAAATCTGATGCATTTTCTCAGCTGTAACAGAGCATGTTAGCATAACATTTGTACACAGTTCCCAAGGGATCAGAAGTCTAGAGGTTTATATTAGCTTTTTTGAAGACTGTGATTATTTAACGTTTTGTAAGAAGGTAGAGAACACTTGGTGAAAACCATTTGAAGCCTGAATAGTATTCCACACAATTCTTTCACCCAGTGCACAGCTGCAAAAGGTGCATCTCTGCAGAGGAGTCACAGAGACTTGGATGAAAGAACAGTCACAGGTCCATCTACTTTGATCTCAGGTTTATAGTCTTTGGTGGAAACAATCTATATAGAAAGAAAGATATCCATTAACAGGATTTTATTTAAAAATCTACTATTGTGATTGAGATAAATATATCTCGATGTAGGAAAGCTGGTTGCCCTGTACTAAAGCCAAGAGTACATATTAGTGAATGATATAGGGGACCCCTACAGGTACAGCTCACCTTTGCCATTTTACAACAGGTATCCCCCTTCCTAGTTCCAGGATAAGTATGTCATTAACTTGAGGGACATCAAAATCTATATAAAAATCCCATCAACGTCATTTAGAGTTCTTTTAGATTCAAATGAACCAAAAAACCAACACTGATGTAAACAATAACATCATTTATTGGCTTACATAAACGAAAAGTGAAGAGATAAACAGCAGGCAGAAACTCAACGTTTTTTTGTTTGGGGCATATTTAGATTTCCTATGGCACTTGAATTTTGATGGTTACTTCTCTTGAAGAATCTCTCTTTGCTTGAATTTTCTGAGTTCCTTGTTCTTGCTCTTTCTCATATGTCACGAGCTTCCCATATCATGGTTCTCTCCTTTTCTCAGAGCCCCTCAAAGTTAAGTGGTCTCCTTGGGGCCATGTTAATCTCACAACAGATTTCCCCATAGTGACCTCATCCAAAGACAGATACCTAATCACCATTTTTATATGGATGACTCCTAAATCCTAAATTTATATTTTCAATTCTAACCTCTCTGTAGACCTTCTCATTCACGTAATTTCCTCCTCAATATATTTTCTTAACTGCTTTACAGATTCTACAACTCAAAGTAACCTGTCAAACCCACCCTACCAAATTAAGACACAGGTATAACCACATTTCTTTTTTGTTTTTGTTTACAGGTACACATTTCCAAAATACTCAACAATTCATTCAACTCAAATAAATCTAGTCCTTCTTATCAAATTTCAGATGAAAAAGAAAGAATAATAAAGCCCTCCTACCCATTGGCACAATTGTTTAATTAATTGTAGTCAGCGAGATCAATTGAACACTGGTCCTACCCATTGTTCTGGACAGTTGTTCACTACATATACCTTTACTTGTTAAAATATCTGCAAGTTCCAATACTTCAAGTTTTAAGCTGTCTATTCACAATCATATGCTGGAAAATCATTTTCCAATTTGACTGGATATGCCAGAATCAGCCCATAAATTCAGGGTGTTTGTGAACCCTGGAAGGAGAATTAGTTACAAGACCAATATACTGCTCCTCCTACTGAGTAGCTCCCTTATGATCTCTGAGGTTTTCCTATTTGAAGTTTTTCTTTTAGTCCAGCCCTGAAGTTGAAATCTCCATGGGCAGAAACTAAGAGGTGTCTGACAATTGTCTCTTTGGTGCTTTACTCAGAGTCTCAAGGGCACAGTTATTCCTAGTCCCCAATATATAGGGTGACTACTCTCCTTACATACTATGTGTGACTAAGAAGAGACAGTGTAATGGTCCTGAGCATGAATAACAAGAAGAGAGACTATTTTATCTCTCTACCAATAGGAGAGCCTCTCTCAACAAACTAAGCCAATTCATGCTCTAATTTAATAGATGCCGTGTTACATCAATATACCCAGTTGAATACAGAGTCTTTCCCCCAAACCTGTACCATTTGCTACACTCTTACTCCTGGAAAGAGCCTGTATCTTCAGCCCCTTTCTTAGATGTGAAGGACCTTATAGACTTCTCTTGTTCACACACCATTAACATCCAATTCTACTTCATCATCTTGAATTAACTCTTCCCTTCTATTTCCAGTGAAATAGTCACTAATTATGAAATAACTGGCCTTCACTCCAATCTTTTCCGTCATCCGTACTGTTTCTGAAGTAACTATTTTTATTACAAATATTCTCATGATATTTCAATGATTAATAGGTTCCTATAACTCTCAAACATAAGTGTATACTCCTGACTTCTAAGGTTTCTGTGGGCCATTATCTGAACTATGCCCAGCTCTATAGCCTCATCTCCAGCTACTTCCCACGGAATCTGTCAACCTTCTATACACCTTGTGGTTCACCACTTGCATCATACTGTTCTGCACTCATGTGTCTTATGTCTTGAATGCCATCAAAGTGACTTCCTCTCAATATTTCCTTTATCTTTGGGTAATGAAAAAAGTCAATGGGGGGCAGAACAGGTGAGTAGGAAGAAGTTTTTAATGCAGTTATTTGTTTACTAGCTAAAAACTGCCTCATAAACAGTGGAGTGTGAGCTGGTACATTTTTTTTGTTTGCTTGTTTGCTTCGTTTTGTTTTGTTTTGTTTTTTTTAGAGACAGAGTCTTACTTTATCACCCTCAGTAGAGTGCCAAGGCGGCACAGCTCACAGCAACCTCCAACTCCTGGGCTTAGGCGATTGTCTTGCCTTAGCCTCCCAAGTAGCTGGGACTACAGGTGCCCACCACAACACCCAGCTATTTTTTGTTGCAGTTTGGCTGGGGCCAGGTTCAAACTCACCACCCTTGGTATATGGGGCCAGCACCCTACCCACTGAGCCACAGGCACCGCCTGATCTGGTACATTGTTGTGATGCAAGTGTCATGAGTTGTTAGCCAAGATTTTCAGTTAAGGTTTTCCTGTTTCTCTATTGATGTTTACTTAGTCTGCTATGCTTCTCACAGTCAGCTGACAGTTTTGACATATAATGTGATGGAGTTTTGCAATGTTTTCATCAGTTCTGCTCATTACTGGCTGCCTTAACCTCTCTTCATCAGTGATGCTTTCTCTCCCCTTAGAGAAATGTTTAATCCATTTTTACACTGATGATTTTTTCATGGCATTGTCCCTTAAACTTGGACGAACATCATCCCAATTTTACTTCCACTGTTGCCAAGTTTAACAAGAAATTTACAAATGTTCGTTTATTGCTCTAATTCAAGCTCTGACATTCTCACAATGGCACACAAAAGCACACAACAACAATAATTAACACCACTCAATAAGATACCACCACATATTATCACCAACTCGACTATAAGAAATTGATATGCCAAGGTTATGAAGCCTTACCAAGTTGTTTGTACAGTGCTGCCAATGTAACCAGAAGGTGGCAAGTTCCTGAACTTAATTGTCAGACTTTGTATCAGCTCCCCTTTGGGTCTATAATCTCCTTAAGATAAATGCCATGTGTTATTCTTTTCACACCCATATCAGAGAGCTTATACTACCTGTCTCCTCATTATGTACCTCATGTTAAATTGAAAGAATGAATAACATGTGTAAAGTGTATATTACAACATTGAGAGCATTTTCTGTGCTCAAAAAATGTTGGTTCAGTGCTACACCTATCTCGTCTCCTAAATTCATGTTGATTTATTAAGCTATATATTTAATTTTTACCTACATTATAATAGCCATTTAAGCAACAAAAAGAAGAGTGGAAATTTTGTGGTTTCCCAATGCATTGATATGAATTTCCTTCCATAACTCTTTAATCAAATTTGCCCAAATATTTGCCAAATACTTATCTTTGCACTACTCAAATACAGCCTCTTTCAGTAACTTTCCCCTAAGAGAAGTAATGCAGGCATGGAATGGGGTTCTAGACCTGTCATAGATATAAGTTCTACCATTTATGGCTGTTATTAGAAGCAAGATCTGACATGATTTAAGAAACTATTCATTCAAAAAGTAGAATGGGAAATTTACAAAGCAGGACACGTTGGCACCATCCACTATATTAAATCAAACCAGACTTTTATTGAATCATATTAATTTTCCACTTCCTCCCTTCCACATTGAGTAATTCTGGTGTCTGTTATACTTGGAAAAGATAATATTTGGGAGTTATTTTGATATCATTTAGAAAATTATCTTAAACTCAAAACCAACACATGGATGAAAACAGTAGCTTAATTAAGCAATGCTTTCTTTATCTCTTAATGTTTTAAGCTACAAGTAAAAATTACTGTTCCAAATTTTTATACTGTACAATATATTATCACATTTATTATTATCATTGTTATTATTGTCAACCTGAGTTGAATTTATTTGAGTTTAAAAAAAGGTTAGGCCCATATAAAAAATGAGCATACTGTACTGTTGAGATAGTAAGGGTTTATTTAAAAAACTCTAGGGCCCAGCACAGAGATTTGATGTTGCTTTATCTTCTGCCTCTGGCCCCTCTCTGCTTAGTGTGCTTCTAATAAAAGCTTTGGAAATGAAGAGAAGAAGAAAACTCAGTCCCTGACTTTAAAAAATTATCTCAGTCTGGAAGACTTAACATATGAAATACTGGAAAAAGAGGAGTTTTGTGAGCTTTTGGTTTTATTAAAATTAAAGTATGGCCAGATATTCAGAAATGCTGGAATACTAACTCATCCATTCCAAACTTCAGTCTCCAGGGTTATTTAGGAGGCTTTACATAAGAAAGATCAACAAATGAGAATACTACCTCTTGTTAATAGGTGGGTCCATGCCCCATCCCCCCAAATCAGAGATATGAAAAAAAGCGCTTTAGAGAAAGTGGCTTAGATTCAAACAATAATCCAAGCCACTAATCCAAGCAAGAATCTTGTCATGTTTTGGCAGGAGATTTATTACAGGCCTGTTTAATATATTCAGATGAAAGGAAATACAAGAGAGGACCAGGTAAGGACGTGATGTCTTTGCCCACAATGATCTTACCCTGTAGCAAAGGAGATCTGTTCAATGTCCTCCAAACTGCCCCATTACAATTTCCATTGAGAGAAGAGATAAAAGGAGTTTGGGGGAAGAATAACATATGGAGTAAACATCCTTCTACCCAACAATCAACATAAAAAAAATGAGTGTGAAGCACCGATCTCTAAATCTTTCCAAATCACATTCCAATGAGAAGATCAGATCGGTAAATGAAAAAAGGATAAAGATACCTTGAGAATGATTCTGACCCACACAGTATGACTAAAACTCACTCTTCCCTCACAAAACCACATCCCACCTTGAAGGTACAAAGACAATATACCAGGAAATCAAAGGATAGCAACTTGAGTCTCCGTTTCTGAGTTGTTGGCAGCAAAAGAAGTAAAAACACGAATAGCACAGAAAGTATGGGTTTTTAGAGTTTGGCAAATGTGGGTTCAAATCTTATCATTCAGTGGATCTGAGAACAAATCTTTGGCAAACTCTTTATATATATATGTAGATGTAGATATACATTTTTTTTATTGTTTGGAATTCATTGAAGGTACAAAGAATTAGGTTACACTGATCGCATTTGTTAGGTAAAGTCCCTCTTATAATTGTGTCCCACCCCCAAGAGCTATGCCCTACACTGTGACCCTCATCCCCCCCATCTCCCTGCTCTCTTACTCCCTCACCTTGTATTACCTCATCTACTGCCTTCATATTAGAATTGAGTATGTTGGATTGTTACTTCTCCACTCTTGTGATGCTTTACTAAGAAGAATATGTTCCACCTCCACCCGGGTTAATACAAAAGATGTAAAGTCTCCATCTTTTTTAATGGCTGAATGGTGTTCCATAGTATCCATTTACCACATTTTGTTAATGCATTCCTGAGTTGGTGGGAATTTAGGTTGTTTCCACATTTTGGCAATAGTAAATGTGGCTGTGATAAACAGTCTAATGCAAGTGTCCTTATGACAAAATGATTTTTTTTCTTCTGGATAGATGTTTGGCAACCTCTTAAATTCTGTCAGCTTCAGTTTCTTAATCTGTAGAATAGAGAAGAGAAAATTTCTAGGTTTGAAGACTTCCTGAGAATTAAGTGAAATTATACATGACACCTCATAGTCAAACAATAAATGTTAGCTCTCTTCCCCTTAATTTCTTCATTTCTCTAGTTTCTTGTAATTTTAATATTCAACCAAAGCCACTGTTACTTAGCATCACTTCACCTTTATAGAAAGCCTTCTTTTTGCAAAAGAAAACTTTCATCTTTGAGAGAGAATACTAGCAGAAGGATCATTTCATCAAGCTCTAATTTTTCTATTTCAGGATAACTAGCCAGAATCTGGATGATAGGAAGTTCTTTAACCATCAAATTTGTTATCTGGGGCTGCCTGAGTTCCTCTCAGGCATTTGGTAAAACTGCCCCTTTCCTCCTGAGCAAATACTGATGATGCCACACCTTAAGAACAAATACACATAAACAACACAGTTTCTCCATAGTTCTCATTATTAGAGTGCTGCTTTAAGAATAAATAAAGGTTGATTTAGATTGGCAGATGTACATTAAATTTCATTTATTGCATCTGTGAGCCCATTGTGGGCTTTAAATGGCAGGAATTTATAGATATAGGTAATGGAATTCATAGTGTAGAAGGAATAAAGCTACCAAAGTTATTCAGAACATTAAAAAGTATTGAGAATATTTCAGAAACAACAAAAATCCAATTATCTGAACATCGTAGTAGAGCCACTATATTGAATGCTCTCTCTGTTTCAGGCTCTTTGCCATTTCTCCCATGTTTTAGGTCATTGAATCCTAACAGACCCTAAGACAGGCATTATTATTTCTATGTTTCAGCTCTGGAATCATTGAGTGATTAAATCATTTGTCCAAGGTCAACTCTAGCTTTTCAGATTTTAAATCAACTTCAAGTGAAGCTAATCAGTGTAGTTTAAGACAATGCAAGACAATCCCTGGATGTCATCATTGAAAGTCCTTGTTCAGAGCTAAATAATGAGTTTCTTAATGACAAGCTCTAGATCTTAATTATCCTGGAAGACTAAAGAGGTGGCACATAGGAGGGATTCCATAATTATGTAATGTTACTTTAAGTAAATCATGGAACACAGTTTGAGGTAGGGATATACTGGGCTTATTCATGTATTGAGATTCTTTATTTCCTTCCTAGGGAAGAGATCATTTTGTGTTCAATTTCATATCTACTCTCTACAACTGTCAAAGCCTTCCCTCTCATCATATTCTCTTCAAACTCCTACTCCAGAACTTCAATTAATTTGCTATGTGTTTAAGTCATGGGTGTTTCTTGAACACGTGTGTTATTTATTTGCATAGCTCCATAACCCAGAACATAATACTTTAGGTGCTCACTGAAAATGTATTATACAGATCAATGAATAATCTCAATGATAATTCTGTCACATAAATATATTTATAAAAAAAATAGAGTTGAACACAGTCAAGTTGAACTGTCAAATGATGCTGTTAGTGATGGTGAACTTGTTGCCAACCAACCAGGTTTCCCTACCTACTTCCCAAGAGAAAGCCAATATTTAGACAGCAGTGTTCACAGCAGAGAGAAAGTTCATTCTACAAAGCACCCACCTCCCAAGAATTAAGGGGACAGGGTTCTAAAAAAGTTTGGTGGGCAAAAGATTAGACAATTAGGGTCTGTTAATTGGCTGGCTTCAGGACAAAGCTATCAGTACTTTGGTATGGGCCACTGTGTAGGTGAATCAGGGACTGGAATGCAGGACTTTGGATGGAGTGTCCAAGACCACTTAAGTCAGTTTCTCTCTCTGGATGAGTCCATCACTAGAATGCAGAACCTGAAAGATATCTCAGAAATTACCCCTGGGTTCCAAATAGATGATGTTCTTATACAGATTGCAGAGTAAAGAAGTAAATGGAGGGGACTGTTTACTATCAAGCAAATGAGTGGACAATGGCTGATCATTCTCGTTATTTTAGCTAAGCCTGCTCCTTCACAGAGTGCTGGAGCCCTTACTCTAGTTCTCATCTTGTACCCTTTCATCAGTTTGTAAGGGTAGTTTCAAACTTATACTATTTACAAGTACCTGGCACAGTGTGCATAGATATTTGTACTTTAAGATGGAACTCAAATGAATATACTCTTCCCAGAGGACTAGAAAACAATGTGGCAGAAATCAAAGGTTCTGTAGATTATTAACACTTTTTAATATCAGGAACTCATCCAGTATCATCTTCATTACTCTCTCCAACACATGTAGCTGTTTTCACCCTCACCTGTGAGGTTTAGTCCATAGAATTAACTCACATAAGTTCCTTAAAAATATCATCTCCAGGGTAGGTAATTCCTAGGCCATTAGAAACATCAGCACCATGTTATGCTATTGTAATGTGTAAGTTCCCAGATTCTTATTAACTTGATCTCTATAGCTCTTATCCCTAAAACATATCTTTTGTAGAAGATGGTGAAAGAAAATCCAAGGTTTTCACTCAACCCATCTTCAAAAGCGATCTAGTCATCTTCTAAATTCACTTTACACTAGAAAGATGTTAATTTTATGTACCACCTTGACAGGATTAAAGGATGCCCAGATGACTGGTAAACATTATTTCTGGACATGTCTATGAGACTTTCTGGAAGAGATTGCATTAGAATGAGCAGACAGAATAAAGATACCTTTGCCAATGTGGACAATCAGTTCAGGGGCAGAAGTGAACAATAAAGTGGAGAATAGATGAGTTTTCTCTATGTATTTGATATGGGACATCCATCTTTTCTTCTCAGACATCAGCACTATTGGTTCTCAGCCCTTCAGATTCAGACTGAACTACACCAGCAGCAATCTTTGTTCTCCATAATAAGATGGAAGATCATGGGACTTGTCAGCTTCCACAATTGTGTCAGCCAATTCCCCTAGTAAATCCCCTCTTATCTATCTATATATATTGATATTGATTATTGATTTTGTTGCTCTGGAGAATGCTGGTATGGTTTTGGTGCCAAGAGTAGTTCTAGAGGAATGAAATTTTAGAGAAGAGAATGTTCTGAATTGGTTCAAGAGCTTCTAGAACTGGCTTAACCTGATTAGATTTAAACACTACTTTAAAGTGGATACTTCCATTAATAAAAGAGAGCACTGATAGTCCATAGACTGAACTCTTTATAGACAGATACAAAAATATCTGGACTGAATAATTCTGGTCAATCACTTATGAGAAGTAAGATGTGTTACTCTGTATGTGATACTTTTGATCATTTTTAGAAAACTAAGAAATATAATGATACTGGTTGATTGTTCCCAGTGTTGCTAGACAAAGTGGTGAAAGAAGAGAATTCAAACTCCCAGTTCAAGTACTGCACAAATGACTGAGAAGCTTGTAGGTATGTCATGAGGGACAGCCTTATCTCTCCTGTAGCTTCAGGATAGACATTGCTAAAAATCAAATACAGAATCTCATTCTGTGATTGTCTGGATTACAGTGCAAGTTGGGCTTCCAGCCTTGTGAAATGTTTACTGTTAAAGTAAGGGCTTTGACTGAGAAAGACCAGGATATGGTAAGTTGGGATGGAGACATGTGAAAGACTCTGTTGAAGCTGAAGATACTCAGCTGTCAAATTCGGATGAGTCTTCTTTGTCATCAGGATAGTTTTCCCACCCCCAGTGGGTAGTAGCCTCCCCATCCATAGTAGTATGGAATTTTCTACCTTCATTTCAAGAGACTAAATCTGCATTGCCTGAGGAATGTAATGGTCACCACTAAAGCCAGTGTTTTTCAACCTTTTATATTTCACAGTACACTTGGACCTCTAGTTAAATTTCTGCAGCACACTTAAATTATGTTGATTAAAAAAAGAGTAGAAAAAAGAATATAATTACTATGCTTTGACCTACTTTTGAAAATGATTTAAGATTTACTGATATTTAAAAAATTTCATGTCACACCAGTTGAAAATCCTTGACCAAAGCAGTTACCATGCAAGGGAAGGCAATGCTAATTTCCCCCAGGACCCACTCCCACCACTCTTCATTGCTTCTAGATCTATAACTACACTTAAGTCCCAGCAGATCCCCAAAAAGCAAGGCACAAAGTATGACCCATGAAGAGGTGTGTTCCACTCCAAAAGAACTACTTGATTTTGCTAATTTATATAAGCATAAATGAAGGGAACATGTGTGGGAATGGATATTGTAGGTGTGGGATAATAATGGAAAGAACAGAAAGTTAGATCAGACCAAGTTTACTGATATGGGCTAACCAAATAGAGATTCTGCACTGCATGTTGCAGGTCAGAGAGTTAGAAAGGAATCTAATAGTTTGCTTGGTTTGTTGGCTGAAACAGGATCCATGATGTCCCACTATGAGCAAGTGGAAATGCCTTATCTCTTTTGGTTTTATGTAAAGGAAGAGATTCAAAATCTTAGTGAGGTTGACAAATTAGAATAGATTTTTCATTTAAGACATATTCACTCACACAAGGAGGGTCCAGAAAACATACCATTCACCATTACTTTGAGGACAGCCTCAGTATTCTTGAAGAACTCAGTGGTTATTCTTCTTTGGAGGCCATATCGTTTAGTGCAGTGGTTCTCAACCTTCCTAATGCCACAATGTATTTTCATTATTAAAAGAGGTTGTGACCCACAGGTTGAGAACCACTGTTTTAGTGGGAATCCTATAGCCACCCATCTATAAAACCCAAAAGCAGTGGGAGTATTTGGATCCTGGAGTGTCAGAGGCTAAATGATACTATTCAACCACCATTGGCAAGGTGGGTACAGTTGCTATAAGGGACAGCAGAGTCAAAGCAGCAATCAGGGTAGTGGGACTCACAGAGACCTGTGGGGTTAGTTCATCATGGTGTTCCCAGAAATGATATAGGTAGGAAGGCTATTAAATTCCTGCCTGATATGTATAAGCAGAAAAGTTTAACTCAAATGAAAAAAGTCTAACTTGACAGCAAAAACAAAGTCATGGTCCCTCAATCAATTCCTAGACTTGAGTCAGTTTATAGAACCAGAACTCCCCGAATGGAGGGAGGCTGAGTCCCCTCAACGTAGGGCCTCCTCAATACACTACTAAAAGTGGATACTGATAATCTTTTCCCTAGCTTTTCCCAAAGGGATTTACAGACATCTACCAGAGTAACTGTGCATTGAAAAAACAAAAAAAGGAATAATCAGACCTTTCAGAAACTACTGGACACTGCCTCTGTACATATGCTAATTACAGGGCACCCAAAACATCATTGTGGCCCTTCATCAGAGTAGCAGCTTGTCAAAGTCAGGTGATAAATGAAGTTTTAGCTCATGTCTGACTCACAGTATGTTTAGGAGGTGCCCAAGCCCTCCTGAGATTATTTTCCCAGTACCAGAAAGCATAATTAGAATAAATGTAGTACTTAGAAAATGGCAGGATCTCCACATTGGTTTCCTGAACTATGCAATGAGGGCTACTATGGATGCAAAGGCTAAAAAGAAGAATCTGGAACTGCCTCTACTTAGGAAAATAATAAATCAAAAGTAATATCACCTTGCTGGAGGGATTGCAAAGATCGGTTCCACCACCAAAGTCTTGAAAAATGCAGGGCTGGTGATTCCCACTACATTCTTGTTAACTCTCCTATGTTGCCAGAGCAGAAGATAGGTGAATCTTGAATAATAACAGTGGATTATTATAAACTGAACCAAGTGGTGGTTGAATGAATGTCTTATTCATTTAAACACTTTATATGAATTATATCAATTTTTCCTTACTAAAGTCCCATGAGATATATAGTATTAAAATCCTCACATTGTAACTGTGGGCACTGAGGCCTGGCAAAGTTAAGCAGCAAGTTCTAAATTGCCTAGTAATACGCAAAGAAGCCAGGATTGAATTTGAGTTCTGTCAGATTTCAAGGTCTGTTATTTTAACCCCTAGTCTGTGCTGCCTCTTTCCTGTCCCTAAATATAGCTGAATATTTTAAATATATCTGACATATCTTCTGGTAGAAAATTGGTACAATTATGTAGTATGCAGCATTATTATCCGAAGGTCAAATATTATGGGTTTCTAGAAGGCAAGAGCCATGCCTTGTTTTTTCCTGGTACTTCTTAATGCATGATATGTTGTCAGGTATGTGGTATGTGCTCACTGAATATTGACGATGGGTATGGGGTGCATGGATTGCAAATATCTGGGTTTCTGACTGGGCACAGTAACTGCAATATCTGGTGCTACTGTCATCCTTAAAGAGTCCAGACCAGCTCGGCTCCTGTGGCTTAACGGGCTAAGCCACCAGCCACATACACCTGAGCTGGTGGGTTTGCATCTAGCCTGGGCCTGCCAAACAACAACGACGGCTGCAGCCAAAAAATGGCCAAGCATTGTGGTGGGCACCTGTAGTCCCAGCTACTTGGGAGGCGGAGGCGGGAGACTCACTTGAGCCCAGGAATTGGAGGTTGCTGTTAGCTGTGATGCCATAGCACTCTATCCAGGGTGCCAGCTTGAGGCTCTTTCTCGAAAAAAAAAAAAAAAAAAGAGTCAAGACCTTAGCTGCCAATCGAAGTGAGGCTTTGCCTACAGCCAGACTCACTGGCAATTTTATAAGCCCATCATTAGGGTCCCTTTTAGTTTGGATTTTTTTTTTTTTTACCTATTCACTAAGAATCTAAGGAAAACCACAGAAGCAAAGTCTGAGACAAACTTCAAACTATGTATAATAATGACTATAAAGAACAAGCCTTCTCAGCTTCATTACATCCCACTCCTTTCCTTCTCCAGTCTCTGAACATCCTTTCACCTGTAATTCACATTACTTTACAGTCTTATTCATCTTTTTCCCTGCAGCTTACAATGTCTTCTTCCTCTCTTCCCATGCAGCCTTCTTCATCCAAATCAAATTTCACATCCCCTGCTGAACTGTTTTTATGCTTTCCTCTCCCCCAAGAAAGAATCAGTCATTCCTGGATCTGTGATTCTACTGCGGAGTTGTTCATGCTGTTTTAACCTTTCTATTGTTCCTAAGTAGTTACTTACATTTCTTTTTCACAGTTTTTGGCCAGGGCTGGGTTTGAACCTGCCACCTCCGGCATATGGGGCCTAGTGATGGACAGGAGATTTTTTAAAAAGTAGGGAGATGAAAATTTTATCATAACCTGCTGCCATTCTGTGTGGTCTATTGCATCTATGCCTCAGAAGATCAAATTCCCTCTCAACTTGACAGTGAGCAACTATACAAGGGGACTTCAAAAAATTATGAGAAATGAAATTAAAGGATAAAAATAAAAAACATAAACTTTATTTCTCAACATAAGCTTGGTCAAGTTCAAGACACTTTTGTGTGTAATGATATCATTTAGTTCATCAATAAAGAACTGAGGGTCCTGAGAACTTAACCATGTCAATGCGACCATCTTTACATTAGTAACTGAAGAAAAATTAGTGTCTTTCAAAGATTTTTGTTGTGACTAGGAAACAAGACCAAGAGAAGTGGCTCATGCCTGTAACTATAGCACTCTGGGAGGCTGAGGTAAGAGCTTAGGAGTTCAAGATCAGCTTAACCAAGAGCAAGGTCCATTTCTACTAAAATACAAAAATTAGCCATGCTTTGTGTATGGCAGCCCATTGTAGTCCCAGTTACTCAGGAGGCTGAGGCAGGAGATCACTTGAGCCTGGGAGTCTGAGGTTGCTGTGAGTTAGGCTGATGCTATGGCCCTCTAGATTGGGCAACAGAGTGATGTCTCAAAAAAATGAATGATTTAATTAATTAATAAATACTAGGAAACAAAAAGAAATAAAAAGAAACAAAGTCAGGACTGTAAGGTGGATGCCTAATGATTTTTCATCAAAACTCTTACAAAGTTGCCCTTATTTGGTAAGAGAAATGAGCAAGAGCATTATCATGCTGGAGAACTCTCCCATTAAGCTTTCTGCCAAACTTTTGGCCAATTTCTGAAAACATTCTCATACTATGCAGTTGTTATTGTTCTTTGGCCTTCCCAAAAGTCAACAAGCAAAATTCCTTGAGTATCCGAAAAAACTGTTGCCATGATCTTTGCTCTTGGCAAGTTCACCCTTACTAATAATGAACCTCTTCCACTTCTTGGTAGATTTCACTTTGATTCTGGTTTATCTTCAGGATCATACTGGAAAATCCATGTTTTGTCTCCTGTAATGACTCTATGAAGAAATATTTCAGAAACTTGGTCCCATTTATGTAAAATCTCTATTGAAAGATTTCTTTTCTATAGCTGATCTGGGTTCAACAATTTGGACACTCTCCAAGAGGGAAGTTTGCTCAATTTTAATTTTTCATTCAGAATTGTAGAAACTGAACCAGTTGAGGTGGATACAGTGTTGGCTATTGCTTGTGTTGATAACCATTGGTCCTCTTCAATGAGGGCATGAACAAGATGAATTTTTTCCCTGGAAATTGATGTGGATGGTCTGCTGCTGTGAGTTTCATCTTCAACATCATCTCATCTCATCTTAAAATAAGTTTTTCATTCAAGAACTATTGAGTCTCTATAAACTTTTCGTAAACTGTCAATGACTTCACCAAGCCTCACTTTAAATTTGATGTTTATTCTTGCTTCAATTTTAGGAGAATTCATGTTGCTCTGATAGGATCATTTTTCAAATTGATGCTTTATCCTTCTAGTGCCTCATACTAGACCCTGTTCAGGCATGTTATAAAAAGTTACTATAAGTATATTTTAGTCCAAAAAAATTATGAGCTTCATGCATACATTCTTCATAAAATACATGTGTATTCAATCTTTTTGAAGACACCTCAAAAATTGCTTCCAAATGAACAACATTGTTTTGTACCATAATATCTCTATTTCACGAGATTGTTGCTTTATCTAAAACCGGAGCAGCATGAGTGAAGGTGAACTGTGTTAAAGGAGAACAACACATTTGGACTTATTGCTTGAGCAGGTTTCTCAATGATAAGCTCCCTTCTACAATAGGGGCAAAGTTCAAGTCCCCATTCCTGAACTACAAGCAGTTCTACATTCTACTTTTATCTTCCCTCCTGCTTGGACTTGGAACTTCTGCTGACCTGAGCACCTACTTGAATTTCAGTTTTCTCAACTGTATAAGATACAGGAGGATGGTAGGATTACTTTGCAGTGTCATTGTGAGGTCTATTGTAAAAGAATATGTAGAAAATTACTTACGCATATTAGATATTCAATTTGGATGATGTCCTCTATCTTTCCTCTTATAAGAAAACCAAAAAATAAACCTCTGAGGACTCTGGACTCTGATTTTCAACCATTCATACCTTAGAAGAAGTAAATAAAACATTCATGTCAAGAGGATTATCCTTTAATATCAAGGGTAATATTGGGGTCAAAGGTGAGGAGAAATCTTCCACTTTGCATTGATTGAAATCTCACTGAGGAATGGGAGTTAATAAAGCAAGAAAGGGGAAGGAACACCTACATTTTATAGAGAGAAAAGTAGATAAAAACTCTTGAAGTAGAGAAGAGAAACTAATAGAAAAAAAAACACAGAGAAAGTCTCAGGAACCAAGTGAATGAACAGGAAGTGGAGATGAGGAAAAATTAAGATAGATTCATCTGATAATGACTTTTATTTATGACCTCTTAATCTAAGTCTTGCTTTCTATAGCATATATTCAACTGTCTAAATCACTCTACATTATCTAGATCAACCAAAAAGGGGAAAAAAAACAGAACACTATTTTAAGCCAGAAATCTATCTTGTTAAGTTTTCTAAAGCAAGCTCTATTCTGAGAAACATGATTAAATATTTGCTAGGAATTCTTTAAGGGCCTCAATGGGGCAGCCAAGTTGTCAAAATTCTAAAGACACTGCATCGTTCTTAGACTGTGACCTTCAAGAAAATTAATTGTCATTCCTATTTATCCTTCCTTGAAGACATTCCAAGCCTGCAGGTTTTGTGGTGTTTTGGGCAGCATCTACCTAGATTTTTAGACTGCTTAATCTTACTTGAAGAATGTCAATGTGAAATGAGGTTTACACCATGCTGTTTAACAGACTTGACACCCACTTCAAATATGATTCAAAGCTTGATGCTCTCACATCCAACAAGCTTGAAAATTAAGTACTACATGGCTCAAACTGAGTATTTTCAAGAAAAAAATTTCCCCCATTCCCCTCCTCCCTTTCTATGTATTCCATGATTAAATAATAAGCATCATGCTGAGAGAGAAAGTTTAAATTTTAGGTAATGGCGTGCCTAATACAAAAACACAGAGAATCATCAAATGTATCATAGCAGTCATTTTAATATTCATACAATGCTCTTTTTTCTCTTCAAAGCTGCAGTGACAATTCTTTACAAAATAAATTCATGAAGAGACTTCCATGTGTCAGATACTTTGTTCAGTATTGATGGGAACACAGGATAAAAGCAAATCTGATCCCTCCCCTCGAAATGGTATAAATAACAATTTAAGATAACAATGAAACACATTTGTCAGGGCAATATAGGAGTTATTATCAAGAGAAAGCAACAATAATAAATGCTATAAGTGGTCTGAGAATAGAGCGAATCTAGCAGTCCTAGTCATTCAGAGGGTTTTTTGAAAAAAAAAAATGTGAACTTTTTCACAGGCAGCATAAGACAGGTCTCTAACTTTTCTGTGTGACTGTTGTACTTATTATTTGGTAAGCTTAGATTGATAAGAGTTGTATTACACAAATTATTTGGGGTTCTTCTAATATTTTTTATTGTTGCTGGATTTAAAAGTAAATATTGATCCATTGTTAAGCTAGTTGTATAACCTTGAACAAGTCATTGAACCTCAGTGTGATTATCTGTAAAATGGCAACAATGATACCAACCTTTTAGAGTGCTTGTGGGGACCAATCTAAGTGAAATAGCATGTGAAAAGCTCTTTGCACAATGTTCGGCAGAGAGGAAAGGCTCAGTTATCTCTTTGTTTACTATGTGGCTTTGATTTTTGCCTCCACAATCTTAATCACTAAGCTTTTCTTAAAAGGCCCAAAATATGCACAACAATTACAATCAATAATGCCTTTTAAAAGTTATCTTAATTCAGGTAAACAAGGGTAACTCTGGTGGACTTTACTATGGCTTCTTTCAAATTCTCACCTTGACCATGTGGCTTAGTGTGCACAATGAAATGTGAACAAAGTGATGAGTGGCATTTCAATGTGGGCACATTTAATTGCTGATACTTAAATCTCCAGCTTAAGATTTAATATCCTTCTCAGCTAAAGTGATATTGAAGCTGTTGTTTGATATGGAGTTTAAGTGCTGAACCATGACATATAAGACCGCCACCCTGGAGAGAGATTCACACCTGGAGCAGACTTGCACAGGTAAGAAATAAACCTTTGTTGTCTCAATTAGGAGATGTCCATAATAGACCCTGAAATATAGAGCTTCGCATTGATAATCAGTTTTTAGAAGTGATTAATAAAATGTATATTTGCTATTAATAAAAGAATTCATGTTTAAGCATAATTAAGGGAAAATATCTGCATACTATCCAGAAACCCTTATGTTACTCTCCTAAGCACAAGAATATCTGACTAAAAACAAAAATCAGGAACCTTGATCATATAACTTCTACAATGAAATGCAAGCTCCCTCTCTGATTTCAAAATTTAGATTGTGATACCCCATCCTCGGCAAGGATGCCATCTGGCTTGGTGAAGTTAATTCTTGAGTGAGAAGCTCATGGAATTTCCAAGATAGAATTCTCAGAAATGTTTGGCAACCAACAAGTTTCCTTGGCCAAATCTCAGGACTCTGAGAAACTACTGTACCAAACAATTTAGCTTTCAATATCAATTCCATGAATTACTTGTGTGGCTTGGTCAAACCATTTTCCAGTTGTATCTCTATGGGCTTTAGTTTCAAAGGAGAAAATAAAATGCAAACTTCCTTTCATCCCCACAAGCTACAACTTGTTACTCTAATGGAGAAGTAAAAATTCATTTATGATGAAATCTAAAGATATTTCTCTATGGAAATACTAATCCATAACAAAGAAGGTATTATGGTATAACAAGTAAAATGCCCCTTAGATATGACCATCTTGAGAACTCTTTCCTCATCTCTGTGGATCCATGCACTGTGGTAGCTGGCAGACATAGTAGGCATCCAAAACTTAGTTATGAAATTGATAGATGAACTGATAAATTCATGCATGATTAAATGAAATTGATGAATAATGAAGTTTTTCTGGCATTCTTTGTCATGTGTATGTATAATTTATAGTATAAAGTTGCTCTTTTTAAAAATTTATTTGACATACTATATTGTATCTTTTTTTTACATTTTAATTTTTTTATTAAATCATAGCTGTGTACATTAGTGCAATCATAGGGTACAATGTGCTGGCTTCATATACAATCAGAAATATTTTCATCAAACTGTTCAACATAGCCTTCATGGCATTTTCTTAGTTATTGTATGAAAACATTTGCATTCTGGATTTAGTAATCTCATGAATGTTATGTCAATCAGGTTGATAAAAATATCTCAGATTGCATGTGAAGCCCACACACTGTACCCCAGGATTGAACTAATGTACACAGCTATGATTCAATAAAAAAAAAAATTTACCTGTACCCTTTTAAGATGCACCAATGATATGATCCCACCAATTACCCTCTCTCCAACCATCTACCCCTTTCCCTCCCTTGCCCCTTTCCCCATATTCTTGTGCTATAATTGGGTTTTAGCCTTCATATGAAAGCTGTAAATTAGCTTCATGGTAGGACTGAGTACACTGGATACTTTTTCTTCCATTCTTCAGATACTTTGCTAAGAAGAATGTTTTCCAGCTCCATCCATGTAAACATGAAAGAGGTAAAGTCTCCATCTTTCTTTAAGGCTGCATAATATTCCATGGTATACATGTACCACAATTTATTAATCCATTCATGGATCAATGGCCACTTGGTCTTCTTCCATGACTTAGCAATTATGGATTGGGCTGCAATAAACATTCTGGTACAGATATCTTTGTTATAATGTGATTTTTGGTCTTCTGGGTATATACCTAGTAAAGGAATTATAGGACCGAATAGCAGGTCTATTTTTAGATCTCTAAGTATTCTTCAAACATCCTTCCAAAAGGGATATATTAGTTTGCATTCCCACCAGCAATGTAGAAGTGTTCCCTTTTCTCCACATCCACCCCAGCATCTCTGGTATTGGGATTTTGTTATGTGGGCTAATCTTGCTGGAGTTAGATGATATCTCAAAGTAGTCTTAATTTGCATTTCTCTGATGATTAAGGATGGTGAGCATTTTTTTTTCATGTGTCTGAAGGCCATGTGCCTGTCTTCTTAGGAGAAGTTTCTCTTCAAGTCCTTTGCCCATCCTGAGATGGGATCACTTGTTCTTTTCTTGCTAATACATTTGAGTTCTCTGTGTATTCTGGTTATTAAACCTTTGTCAGAGGCATAACCTGCAAATATTTTCTCCCATTCTGAGGGCTGTCTGCTTGCTATACTTACTGTTAAGTTGCTTTTTAGGAGGAAAAAGCTTTCTGAGTATAAATTTGAAATGCTCAAAGACATGGTATCCAAAGTAGACAGAAGTAGAAGTGAAGACCCTGCGCTGAGCTGGTGCCATCATACATCTGTGGTGTGACTAAAGAAACACTTCACCTGCTGAATCTCAATGTGCTCATCAACAAATGGCAATTAAAAAATTATTTCCCAAGTAAGATTTGTGGTGCAAAACATCATCCCTAATTATTAGAGAAATGCAAATCAAAACCACCCTGAGATACCATCTAACTCCAGTGAGAATCCCCATCACAAAATCTCAAAACTGCAGATGCTGGTGTGGATGTGGAGAGAAGGGAACACTTTTACACTGCTGGTGGGACTGCAAACTGATACAATCTTTTCGGGAGGAAGTATGGAGAATTCTCAAAGAACTCAAGCTAGACCTCCCATTTGATCCTGCAATCCTATTATTAGACATCTACCCAGAAGGAAAAAAATCCTTTTATCATAAGGACACATGCACTAGACTGTTTATTGCAGCTCAATTTACAATCGCTAAAATGTGGAAATAACCTAAATGCCCACCAATCCAGGAATGGATTAACAAGCTATGGTATATGTACACTATGGAATACTATTCAGCCATTAAAAAAAAAGGAGACTTTACAGCCTTTGTATTAACCTGGATGGAAGTGGAACACATTATTCTTAGTAAAGCATCTCAAGAATGGAGAAGCATGAATCCCATGTACTCAAGTTTGATATGAGGACAACTAATGACAATTATTCACACAGTGGTGATGAGGGAAGGGGAGAGCAGAGAGAGAACGAATGAGGGAGGGGTAGGGAAAGGAAGAGCAGAGAGAGGGAAGGAGCGAGGGGAGTGGGGTCTTGGTGTGTGCCACATCTTTTGGGGGCAAAACACGATTGTAAGAGGGACTTTACCCAAGAAATGCAACCAGTGTAACATGGTTTCTTGAACCCTCAATGACTCCTCAACAATAAAATAAATAAATAAATAAATAAAAAGTGGCAGAAAAAAAAAACGCATAGGAAAAGAGCTTAAATTTGGCATGCATCTTGATTATGGCCAATCTTTGGTAAAAGTCTCAAAGAGGCTATATATTTATATACATTATAACATATGCATAATAAATAAATGATTATGGTTGATCGTGGAACTTTTTGAGTCCAGAAGTAATAGCAAAATGTCTTTATTAATCTTTATTAATGTCCTTCTCTATTCACTACATTGTTTTTGGTAATGAACAACTGGAGCTATAAGGCCATCTGGAAGTGTTGTAAGAGTAGCATTAGTTGTAATAAATAGTCATGTGTGTTTACCATATAAGTTAAGACTCAAGTTAAGACTCCAGAGACAACAACTGCAAGACATTTGAGAAGAGTCCAATTCCACAGAAGCTGTTTTACAAGGAGACAAGGAAGTCGGGAATGCAGAGGTTATTTACGGGAGGTAGTGGTGAAGGTGGTTTTTATAGAGCAAAAATATGGTAGACATTGCATAACCCAAGAGGGATTTTGCAGTGGGAATATCAGTAGGATTCTTGGGATAAAAGCTTGTTGAAGCATTTCTTGACATGCTAGTAAGTGCTCATACTTGAATATTTTCACTAGCAAAGATTGTCCAAATATCAGAATATAACCAGAACCCCAAATAATCATTATAAAGACTAGGAAGTTTACAAGACACTGTGACTGATTGTCCCCACCTACTACACCTTATAAACTGGCATGGTGCTGGGTGCATGGTGTATGCTCAGTAACAGTTGTGGTGCATGAATGCACCTAACCTGATATCATTCAGTCAGCAGTCACCTACTCCATGCTCATCATTATGTGTTGTGTTCTTGCAAAAAGAACACAAGACATGCAAGACATGTGGCCTGAAAGCCCTTAACTTGTAAATAGGAACGCTGGCAGCCATGTGAAACCACCAAGGAAAAACAGGAGCTCTTTAATAATAGCTTCTTGTCGTAGGATTCCCAGCCTCTCTCATTTCCCAGGAAGATAACATTTCATTTGGTAGTAACTGAGCTCTAGAGAGGTTCTTATCATCCTTTAAAAGTCCTTTCTCTCAATTTTCTTCAGTTTCTAGGAGAACATAAAGAATAGATCCTTGTTACTAGTTCTGTTGTCCCAGAATTGAAACAGACTCACAATTCCCATGAATCCATCTGTTTTGTTTGCTTGGATGTTGTGGGTGCTTAGGGAGGTGGGGCTGTGTATTATTTGATCTTTTAAGAAGTAAGGGCAGTATATCAGGAAGGTTGTGATTACCACTTACAAACAGTGAGTTCATGTCTTGCCAGACACAAGGCATCAAAGATAAGGACATTTTCCAAACCAGCTTTTGCTTTTCCTGGTACCAAAAAAATAGAAAGCTCAAGAAAATACTTGTTTTAAAAAATAAAAAAGGAATAGGCTTAGAGAAAATACCCAAGTTCTCAGATTTTATTTGGCAGGGGAAAAAATAGAGTGAAGCCAAGCAAACTTTTCCACATCCCCAATATGCCTTTTTTTCACAGCCATCTTTTAAAATCTCCTGTCTTGACACAATATTCCAACTCCAGATCCTCACTGGTCCATAACCAAAGAATAATTAAGATTATATTTACCAAAAAAAAAATCGTATTTACTTTTACTGCCCAATCTTCTACTAAATTATCAGAAATTATCTCCTTTCCCTATAGCACCCCCAGCTATTATGACAAGTCCATGGCGCCATCCCAGTGTGCTCAGAAACAAACCATTCCTTTCCTGTCCCAACCTCCCTCTCACATGACCTCGTTGCTGTCTGTGCTGCTGGGACACTCACAAAACTGCCAACCACAGGGCACAGCTGCCCCCAACAGGTGACACGTACTGTCCCCACTTGACATGATGGGTTCACTGCTCAATCTTTATCCTTTCTTCTGATACCCGCTTTTGCTTGACCAAACAACAAAACTGAAATTACACTATGTCTTTTGGTGGGGTTTATTAACACATTGGAGGTAAGGTAAGAATTACAGCACGGAGAATAATTTTTAACCACCACATGAGCCCAGACCTGTGCCAGGGCCAATTACCAGGTCAACTTCTGCTTAGCCTCCTTCCACATGGCCAAGTGAATTTCATCACTGCTCCTAGTTTAACCTCTTCCTAGGATGATTGACAATGGGGACACCCATCCCCTCCACTCATCTCTTGGGTAAATAATTGTTGAATGTCTGTTGTGTGCCAGGCCCTGCAGTAGACACAGAAGATACAGTGGGGACTGAAACAGACATGGCCTCCAGTCCTCATGGAGTTTAAAGTGTAAAACTGAAACAAACAAAACCTAGTTAAATAATTACATAATCAAATGTTTCTCGATATACAATGACCTAAGTGCTATGAAACAAAATGGGGAGGGCCCCATGACAAAGCCTAATAGAAGGAGACAAGTTAGATTACGAAGGTCAAAGAAGGCTACTCTGAGCAGTTGACGTCTAACTTGGCACTGACAGCTGGGTAAGAATAAGCCTGGTATCTAAGAGCTGCTTAGATAGTGTCCCCAGGCAGCTGTGATTGCTGACGCAAAGCACCTTTCAGAGAAAGGAGCTTGGGAAGACCAGTGTGGCAGAAGTGCAGGGAATGCAGTGGGTAGTGATGAGGCTGGACAGGCAGGAGCCATCTAGGTAGGTGCTGCAAGGCTGGGGCAAGGGTTTGGGATGTTATCTCAAGTACCATGGGCTGTCATTGGAGGGTTTGAGCAAGAGAGAGAAGGGCAGGCATGATCTGATCTGTATTCTAACAACATTCTGACATCCATGTGGAGAAAAAATGGAGGGGCGAGAGGGCAGTCAGAAGACAACAGATGCCTGTTCCAGTGGCCTAAGCAAGAGATGATGGTGGCCCAGACTGTGGTGTTGGCAGAAGACATAGAGGGCCAGTCCATGCCCAGATATGTTTGGAATAGTACCAACAGAATTTGATGACAGAGTCTGTGGGGGCACAGACGGACAGAGGAGGGGAAAGGTATGGTTCAGGGAGGACTTCCAGGTTCTGACTTGTGCAACTGGGCATGTGCTGTGATATCTGGGCCCCAACAAGACAA